>JAZBGZ010001089.1:2820-16838 GCA_037414795.1 Stenodera caucasica | reverse complement strand
CAGTAGTTTTCAAACAAGGAAACTGTTTTGTTTTTTCACAAAAAATTATGACTTTAATTTTGGAATCAAGTCCAGTTTTTGTATATTTGTTGCGAACTTTTTTGGGATAAATTTTCCAAATGATGTGATAATTTTTCTGCTGAATTTTACTCAATTTCCTTCAAATTTTTAATTTGGACAGTTCACTCTAAAATCTCAAATCCCTATATAACCTCTAATTTCCCAGTTTTGTTTCCTACAAAGGCGTTAATCTCTATACAGTAGTTCTAAAACAAGAAATTCTGACTTCAGTGTTGGAATTGAGATCAGTTTTTGTTGTTTTCGCAAACATTTTTGGGACTAATTTTTTAGTGATGTGATAGGTTTTTTATCGAATGAAAATTTCGATATTTTCACATTTTACCCAATTTTCTTCTCATTTCAGCAAATTCACATTTTCAATTTGGACGATGCGCTCCTAATTTCAAAACATAACCCCAAATTTCTCAATTTTGTTTTTTTGACAAAAATTCTCTATGTTGATTGATACAGCAGTTCCCAAACAAGGAAACTGTTATGTTTTTTCACAAAAAATTATGACTTTAATTTTGGAATCAAGTCCAGTTTTTGTATATTTGTTGCGAACTTTTTCGCGATAAATTTTCCAAGTGATGTGATAATTTTTCTGTTGAACTTTACTCAATTTTCTTGAAATTTTTAATTTGAATTTAACTTAATTTAATTTCCTAGACACAATATCAAATTTGATACACTCGAAATTTATTTTAATCAATTTTCGAATTAATTTAACAATTAATAATTATTTAATCAACAAATAAAAATCTAGAATCATAGTTACAGCTTTGATTATTTGACAAATACCAACCCCTAAAGTTTTCGTTGTATTCCAACTTGTATCATTGTACGCTATAATAACCAATATACCACTAATTAAATTGATTACAGCTCCAATTATAGCGTGATAAGATTCTAATTCACCCTGATCCATCTCAATTATATAACCCAAAATTGATACTCCACAAACTATTAAATATGTACATGTTGCTATCATCATGTAATAATATTGACTAGTACTTAAAAAATTCACCCCAAAATTATTCCATAACAACACTTCAATTATGCCGAATATCTAGAAAATTTTCGAATTTTATGAATATTGATTTTTTTGTTTTCTCAGAACTTCTCTTCATTTACCTCTTCAAGAAGTTTCAGTAGAAATGGTACCGTATTGAATAATTCTTTACAGTCTCTCATTATTTCATGATATTTCAAGTTCAGTTTTTTTTTTATTTTTCTGATTAAATGATTGATTCGTGTTGCCATAAATAGATTTGTTTACTGTCAAAATCTAGTCAGTGATCCTCAAACTGGGGTGTTTTATAGTGATATTTTCCGATGATCATGATGAAATTTACAAGTCTTCTGAATTTTTTTATAATTTTCAGCAAAACTACCCTATTTTCATGGACTTCTTCAATTTCGAAATCACAAAAGTGGCTCGTTGTAAACTAGTGGGCTTAATTTTGGCAATGTTGTCAATTTTTTCTAATTTTCATATTTTTTAGTGCATTTGGATTTCTTATGTTTTTCCCTAATTTTTCCATTTTTATTTCGATTTTTCTAGCGACTCGGCTAAAATTTTCGAAAAATCAAAAACTCAAGTTTACAAATTCATACATTTTATTCATTTAGACTAAATTTAGATTAATTACATAAATATTGATAGAAATTATCCAAATTTTTATTAATTCGAATTATACAAAAATTAAACTAAACACAAAGAAAAAACTTATAATTAATTCAAATAATTTTTGTACTTGAAATTTTCAATCATTAGCAAATAATCAAAAACTCAATAAAAATTTTTTGTACCAAAAGAAAAATTTTTGTCACTTTATTTTGTCAAAAATAAATTTTTCTTTTGTTATCGTTTTTGTTTTTCATTATCTAAAAAACTATATCTAAATATGGATTGTGGATAAAAAACTGTCATTATCTCTGATTATTATTATTATCTTCTTATCAATTTAATTTTGACTTAAGTACGAAAATGACAGAGAGAACTGAATCGATTAAATAGGCCGCTCCTGTGATAACACAAAGCGCGCCCAATGCTAATCCCACCTAAAATAATTCCAAAATTATTACTTAATCAATTACTTAAGTACCATCAATTAAGTACCTGTCTTTCTGAAGCTACAGCAATGTACTTGTTTTCAGTCAAATAACCACTCCAATAATGAAGAGCTGTAGCCCCAACTGCTATCCATAAGAAAACTCCAATTACATTCATCAAAATATCGGTAAAAGTCCTGTAAACAAGGCCAAAATTTTTGATATTGTAATTCTGAACGAATCCGAATCTGCATCTATATTTCCAGTTTCGAAAATTACCCAACTAAACTGTGGCATATTATATTTTAATGAAATTTTCGAAAATGAAGATAAAAATCGAGATCTAGATTGATCAGAATATTAAAAAAAAACAAACGAACGTTTTATGATCTCCACTAGCAAAACATAGACTTATAATCGATACAGTTGTATAAATAAAATAACCAACAAATACACCGGAAGCAACAATTTCAGCATCCGGATTTTTCTCCTCATTCAAATTCCATGTACCACCGACACCCAAAAAACCACCATTGAATCCGGTCCTGTATAGAATCAATATGATAAAATTCAGCACCTGTAATCAAAATAAAAGTTAACAATAAGAAAAAAAAAGTTTTTATCATGAAAAATCGAAAAGTAGCACAAGGAAATCATTATTTGTTCAAAATTTTGTGATAAAAAATGTTTACTGATTAAATATCCCAATTGTTGATTTAAACACCATAAAAATTTTGATGATACCTAAATGATGATTTCAATGACTAATCATTTTAATTAGACAATTAAGTTGATTTTATGAATGAAAGAAACTCGAGGTTAATTGTATGAGTCAATTGGTAATTATTAAGAAAATAGAGGAAGTTATGTGTTGTTTCCTATTTTTGACACCATTCAGGTCATAACCCAACTGGTCATAATTTCGACTAAATCATCTGGTCAATAATCGATTAAAATTGAATTATTTTAATTTTGGACAAATTTGGGCTTTTTGGATTTTGAGCAAAAAGTCTCAGAAAGTCGAAAAATTTCGCAATAGAAGCCCAAAACGTGCTAGTCTCGATTAAAACTAAACGGATTACAATAATTTTAACCTCAAATTGAGCCCAATTTTGGAATACTTATTTATAGTTTTCGCTCGATTTTCCAATTAAGACACGCCCTATATCAAGCAAACGCCATTTTGTGCTCGATAATGAATCAAAAATTCATTTTAAATAATTAGCGGGAATTACTCACCAATTTTAGAATTTTGAGCAAAAGTGCTCCTACAGTTTCTATACTGGTCATTGTCGAATTTTCGATTTGGGAAAACTTTTTGGAAACTTTCACTAACGGAAAAACTACAAAACCGTACACCTGCTGCAATGAAAATGAGCTAGTTGCTTATCTCTTATCTTTGATAAGATTTTAATTTGTTGATTTTAGTGATGCCAAATAGATGACTCACTGTTTTTCTGAAAATTATTTTATTGTTGTATCAAATATAACGCAATTATTTTTATTTTTCGCAGGATTTAGGTTTGGATATTACTGATGACCAAATCAAAGAAATGGAACGAAATATCTATAATATTAATTTGGAAGAAGCAGCCGCTGAGGAACGTCTAACACGTCATGATGTCATGGCTCATGTTCATGTTTTTGCTAAACAATGTCCAAAAGCGGCTCCCATCATCCATTTGGGCGCCACTTCCTGTTTTGTTGGCGACAATACCGATTTAATTATAATCAAAGATGGCTTAAACCTGATTTTGCCAAAATTAGCTGCTATTATACAAAATTTAGCGAATTTCTCCGAGCAATATAAGTAAGTTAGTTTTCTTTTTCTACTCAGCCATAGTTTCCGAGTAGTAATGTCTAAAATTTAGATCACTTCCAACTTTGGGTTTTACTCATCTCCAACCGGCTCAATTAACAACTGTTGGTAAAAGAGCAACTTTATGGCTTTTCGATTTTTTGATGGATGAGCGAGCTTTACGTCGTGCTCGTGATGATTTGAGATTTCGCGGTGCCAAAGGTACCACCGGTACTCAAGCTTCATTCTTACAACTTTTTGATGGTGATGGTAGTAAGGTTCGGGCTTTAGATCAAAAAATTGCTGAGCTATCCGGTTTTGATAAGACTTATCCTGTAACGGGTCAAACTTATACTAGAAAAGTCGACTTAGAAATAGCTGCAGCTCTGTCATCTTTGGGATCTTCAATACATAAAATGTGTACAGATCTGCGTCTTCTGGCTCATATGAAAGAAATTGAAGAGCCTTTCGAAACGACTCAGATAGGAAGTTCGGCAATGCCTTATAAACGGAATCCGATGCGCTCAGAACGTTGTTGCTCTTTAGCAAGATTCCTGATCAATCTCTATTCGAACACCACAAGTACTCATTCGACTCAGTGGATGGAACGGACCTTGGATGACTCAGCTAATAAACGTCTAACAATGTCTGAAGCCTTTCTCAGTGCTGATGCAGCCTTAATGGTTTTAGTGAATGTAACTCAAGGTCTTGTTGTTTATCCGAAAGTGATCGAACGTCATATTAATCAGGAATTACCATTTATGTCAGCCGAAAATTTGATAATGGCCATGGTCAAAAAAGGTGGTGATCGGCAAGTTTGCCATGAGAAAATACGAGTCTTATCACAACAAGCTTCTGATCAAGTCAAACAAAAAGGTAAAGATAATGATTTTTTGGAACGTGTCCGAGCTGATGCGTATTTTGCTCCAATCGTTGACGACTTGAATGAACTTTTGAATCCGGAAACTTATACTGGGAGGGCTGCTGAACAAGTCAAGGAATTCCTTGAATCTGAAGTCGAACCTATGTTGCTGATTTACAAAAAAGATATAGGAAATGTTAATGCTACAGTTAATCTCACTATCTGAATCATAATAAATTTCTCCAAATTTTTATTTGTGTTTTTCTTTCAATTTTGGGGTTCACTCAGAAGTTTTGCTAGGTCTGGAGGATTGAAAAGAGGTGCCAGAAGGACCAGCTGAGCTCAGAGTAGGCTATTGAGCTCTTTGGCCGCAACTTGAGGGTTCAAACCATAAGAGCAAAATTGACCTATGGCTATTTTCAGCTTGAGCTCTTTTGGAATTTCGTTACAGCTTTTGCTGCGTCTTAGCGGTCGGGAGAAGGCTTCTTTGCAGACTTATTGAGCTTTTCGGCCGTCTTTGGCCACCGAAATTCGAGACTCGAAAGCGGAATAAAATTCAAAACTGTTCTTATTTCGTCTTTATTATCTTTAAAGTGGCACATTTTGTGATATTAACAATTCGATGGTTAATGAACCTGTGATTCCCAAAAGCTGATAAAAATCTGGATGAAACTGATACAAATAAATAAGGTAAAAAACAAATGTCAAAAAATGATTATGGTGTAATAAATAGAGAAGAAATAACTAAATCTATGAATAGAGAGCTTAATCACTAGGGAGTAGAGTATTTTCCAAACAGGCAGGTCCTTGACTAGGCCAATTACAAGCGCCCAGACTATTGTCAAATGTCAAATGTACAGGACAATTGAAGACATGTAAAGTGTAACGATTTTTGGTGCAGTCCCATCGACAAGCATAGAATTTGTTACACTGAGTCGGATGCCGGAACAATCCAGCTCTTTGACAATCAATGGTACCTTGTAACCGTTCATTTCGGCTGCGTACTCCACCAGGGCCGTAACGATCGAAATCACGACCATTCAAGGCTTCATGCACCCCATCTCTAGTAGCTTCTTTGACCAATTTCAGCCCAGTCCGTACAGCTTTGACAATTTCGCCATCACTAACCGTAGATTTTGCGGTAGTACTAACTTCAATTTTAGGCGTTACATCAATTACAGTTTTTGGCGATTCGTATTGGTAATTTTCAACGACAACACGATCTTCATTGCCGGAATCCACAACATAACCATCGTCATCGTCATCATCTTCTACAATGATTTTGACTGGTTTTTTGCGAAGTCTCAGAGTATTTGAAACACAAGTACATTGGGCACCCAATTTCGCTGTCAATAATGGGTTGAAATCGTTTTGCTTAATGATTGTTTTGGGCCGGATGATTTTGACAACTTTTGCTGGTCTTCTGGTCGAAATTACCACTTCCTCCTCTAGAGTTACTGGAGTGGTACTTTTGATTTTGACCGGCAAATACTCCTGAGCTGGTGTGGTGACTTTGACTCTACTTCTAACAGGTAGGTATTCTTTCGACAATTCGGGTACTGCAAATGTTGGTACTGAAGTTGTAACTTTAACTCTTTGTCTTATTGGCTGATATTCGGGAGTTGATGATACTTGATCCAATGAACTGAATGAATATTTTGCTATAGGTCTACTAGTACTTGGTACAATTTCCACTGGTACTGCTGTAGTTGTAGCGTATTTAATTCCATATTGTGGAGTTGACGATAATCTACTGTCGTGGTAATAGAATTGTTTTGGAGTGACTGGAATTTCGGCTGTTGGTACTATAATCGATTTTGGAGTTGCTTGAACATAGTTGTAATCAACAATGGTACGTACTGTCGACGGTACTTGATAATTCTCGATAAGTCTCGCGTTGTTTTGTTGATTTCCTGTAATATATGCTGTCTTTTTGACAAATGGTACTTCGGTCACTGGTAAAGGTATTTCTTCAAATGCGATTTTTGGCTTATCGTAGACATATCCAGAATTTTGATTTAGACCACCTGTGATATAGGCGGTTTTTTTCACGAATGGTACTTCAGTTACCGGTAGAGGTGCTTCTTCAAATCTTATCTGTGGTTTTTCGTAATAATATCCAGAATTTTGATTCTTTGAAGCAGTTCTGGAGTTTTGGTCATTGTATCCATATGACGCTGTATAGGAGTAGCTCGGTACTGCAATGGGTCTCACAGTTGATCCAACAATTGTTGGAGTTTGTTTTGGTAAAGAGTAATCTTCAATGATTTTATTGAAATTGTAGGTACTGACAGCAGGCTGGACTGGAACTACAGTTTTTTCCACAATCGATTGCTCAGAAGTTTTTCCGAAATAATTTTGGTTTTGTTGACTAGAAATACTGAAACTAGAAACAATAGCCGGTGTTGAAGCAACTACCGGTGCTGTAGTTGAAGAAACATAGATTTGAGGTTTTTCTTCAAAAATTATAGAAGGTTTTGGGTAAGTATAACCTTTCTGAATTGTAGATACCGGGACTATTGGAGTCACTGGTTTTTGTTCCACTATCGTTTGTACTGCAGGTTGAACATTGATTGGAGTTTCTTCGAAAACTACGGGCGGCTTTGGATAATTGTAGCCTTGGATGACGGAAGCGGGTTTTTGCTCAATTACAGTTTGTATAGTTGGTCGGACTGCAACTTGGACATTTTGCAGAGCTTTTTCTTGAGTAGCGAGCGATTTTTGATTATTGTAACTCTGGAAGGTCGAGAATGAAGTAGCTGGTTGAACAACAGTTTGTACTGCAGGTCTTTCTTCATAATATACAGTAGGTACGGTAGGTTGTACTGCAACTAATGGTTTTTCTTCAAATTTGATTGCAGGTTTTGGGTAACTGTATCCCTGGACTACGGTTCCAACTTCCCCAGCTTGAGCAAAAGCTTTTTCTTCGGCGATACTCGAAGCTTTTTGGTTATTGTAGCTTTGGAATGTGGAAAATGAAACAGCTGGTTGGACCAAAGCTGGTACAGTAGGTTGTACTTTGACCAATGGTGTTCGTTGTAACTCAACCGAAGGTTTTGAATAGCTATAGTCTTCGATTGTCGAAACGGATACAGCAGGTTGGACCTTGAGAGTTGGTTTCTCTTCAAATTGAACTGATGGTTTTTGGTAGGAGTAACCTTGGAATTTCGATACAGATACAACAGGTTGTTGTTCAACTAAAGTCTCAACTTCCCCAACTTTGCCAAAAACTTTCTCCTCAGCGATTTCTGAAGCTTTTTGGCTATTGTAACTCTGGAATGTCGAAAACGAAACAGCTGGTTGAACCAAAGCTGGTACAGTTGGTTGTACTTTGACCAATGGTGTCTCTTGTAACTCAATCGAAGGTTTTGAATAGCTGTAGTCTTCGATTTTCGAAACGGATACAGTGGGTTGGACTCCAAGGATTGGCTTTTCTTCAAATTGAACTGATGGTTTTTGGTAGGAATAACCTTGGAATTTCGATACAGATACAACAGGTTCTTGTTCAATTAAAGTTTGAACTTGCCCAACTCCGTCAAAAACTTCCTCCTTAGCAATACTCGAAGTTTTTTGGTTATTGTAACTCTGGAATGTCGAAAATGAAACAGCTGGTTGGACCAAAGTTGTGGGTTGTACTTTGAGAATTTGCTTCTCACCAAACTGGATAGAAGGTTTTGGGTAATTGTAGCCTTGCTCAACTTCGACATAAGCTTTTTGATCAGCGTTATCTGAAGTTTTCAGGTTATTGTAGCTCTGTATTGACGAAAATGACACAGCTGATTGGGCTAAAGTCGGCAGAGTTGGTTGCACCTTAACTCCAAATTCAATGGAAGGTTTCGAATAGCCGTAGTTGTCGATGGTTGAGACGGATACAGCAGGTTGAACTTTCACAAGTGGTTTTGCTTCAAATTGAATCGATGGTTTTTGATAGGGGTAACTTTGGAATACAGTAGGTTGTTGCTCAGCGACAGTTTCAGTTTTTCCAAGTTTGGTAAAAACTTGTTCCTGAGCAATACCGGAAGCTTTCTGGCTATTGTAACTGTGTAATGTCGAAAATGATACAGCCGGTTGATTTAAAGTTGGTACAGTTGGTTGTACTTGGACCAGTGGTGTTTCTTGTAACTCAATTGAAGGCTTCGAAACGGTTACAACAGGTTGTTGGGCAACTACACTTTCGATCTCTCCAACTTTGGCAATAACTTTTTCCTCAGCAATACCTGACGATTCCTGATTGTTGTAACTCTGGAATGTTGAGAAGGATACAGCTGGTTGTTGAGCTACAGTTTGGATGGTCGGTTGTAATGCAATTTGTACTGTAGGTTGAATTTTGACAGCAGGCTGCTGGATTATGGGTCTTTGCTCCACAACAACTGAAGGCTGTACTTTGACCAATGGCCTTTCTTCAAACTGTACAGTAGGCTGTTTATAGTGATAGCCTTCAAATTTTGTTACAGCAACAGCAGGTTGTACTGCTTGAATTTGAGATTTTTGCCCGTAAACAACTGATGGTTGTGAATATCCATAACCTTCCAGTTTTTCATTTGTTTCAATTATTGCTGCGTTATTATCAGTTTTAGCGTAATAGTTTTGGAAATTAGATACCGCAATTGCTGGTTGTATTGTTGGTTGAGTCTTCAAAGGAGTTGATTCGAATGCCACTATCGGCTTATTATAAACATAACCTCCATTTGTCAAATCGAAATTTCCATAATTGTAGATGCCGGAAGTTCTTGCCGGGATTTGGACGAATCTTTGTTCTTGTATCGCCGGATTTTGGGTCGATATTGCGATACCAACATCAGAATAATCAGGAGTTGATGTGATCAAATTGACGAAATTTTTTGAGATATTAGCAACATCGAGTGCAGCATGCGATGAGGCCAAACTGGAACTCAATCCAGATTGTAAGTTTTGATTATCGATGCGATATTGTAATTGTGGAATATTGGCAACAACTCCACCTTTATAACTTTGGAAACTTGCAGCTGTACTGATACTTGGTATTGGTACTGACGTTACTGTCGGTACCGATGGTAAAGTTGTGATCGATATTGGTGATGGTGTCACATGAGCTATGGTACTACTTCCAACTCCGTTATTACTAATTTCAACTCCACTATCATAGGTGCCAACACCAGAATATCCACCACTCACAATATTAATATTTCCAGCTATTCCAGTCAATTTGACATCATTTTGGTCAAGTTCAGAATTTCCAATATTTTGAGCAAGTACTGTTTTTGATCCAAATCCAGAATCTTCAACTACTCGAGCTGAGTTATCGTGGACCAAATTGTTGATCAAATGTACATTATGGAGATTAGCATTGAGAACAGATCCTCCTGACGATATTCCTGAGTTAGCTAAATTAGCAGCGTAACTACCGCCGATTTCTTGAGAACCATGCTGTATCGCAGCATTATCTTGATACACACTACCAACACCACCAATTGCTATATTTTGCTGTAAATTGTCTATTTTGTGATGATCAGAAGTCAGTCCATAATTATTGTAATATCCGGTCCTGAGCAATCCAGCTTTTTGAAGAGAAAGAGCAGCATTTGCTGATAATCCCCCAAAACCAGCATTACTACTGATAATCTGATAACCATTATTTCCAGTATTGGCAACAATGCCTCCACTACCTACATTCGTATAAATTTTGGCAAGTGATTCTTGGAATCGACCACTGAGTCCGCCCAAATGCGTTAAAGGCAAAACGCCCAAACCATCATATTGCTCCAAAGATACAACTCCAGCACCACTACCACCACCATAAACTACTGCTGAACCGGTAGCATAACCATTTGCACATTTCGGAACTAACCATGCCCATTCGCAAAGAAGGCGGTATTCATCGAAGACTAAACCGAAGGGACAACGGAACTCATAGGCGGAAAGAGGAGATGTTCCGTGGTCCAAACAGGCGAAGAACCATCGGCAATTCTCCGGATCGGCATAATATCCTGGAATAAGAAAATCATCAAGTTTTGGCAAAATAAGGATCGAAATTTGGGCTTCGGAAAGGGATACCAAGACATGATGGTATGGCAAAATGGTCAAAATTGTGCGATGGCCGGGAATCGAACCCGGATCAACTGCTTGGAAGGCAACTATGCTGACCATTACACCACCATCGCCGTATAGAGCTCCTTTCACTTTCGCAAATCTTTGGCAAAATTTTCGAGCTCACCTGGTTCTGTTGGACAAACGAATCGCTCTTTTGGCACCGGTGCAATTTCACTGCTACCCGAACATGCTGATCCGTGCGGTAAATTTCCGGGCCAAACACAAACTTCAACACGCTCATCAAAAACAAGTCCTGCTGGACAATCGAATTCGAACACATTAAACTCGTCTGTCAATTGATTGAATTTGACACAACGATAGAAACGGTTACAGGACCTCGGATGGACGAAATAGCCTTGTCGGGAACAAGCGAACTCGGTTCTAGAGTCCTGCCAAAAATATTTGTATAATTACAAATCGAAGTCGAGACAAAAAAAAGTGATGCGATGGCCGGGAATCGAACCCGGATCAACTGCTTGGAAGGCAACTATGCTGACCATTACACCACCATCGCATATTAACCAAAGCATATTATTTGTTAAATAAAAAGTACCTGTCTAATTGAATGAATGTTGCCTTCAACGTCGATCACTCTAGTGATGCGATACGGTGATATTTGAATTGTGTCCAAAATTTGGGGAATTTCGCGAATTTCACGCTCCAACGAGTGCAAAACTGCGCCTCGAGGAGCCCTCGATTGGCGATTCAAGCCATCAAAAGCGGCATCGAGTAGGGGAGTTTCGCAAATTGCACCGCCATCTAGCGATAGATCCTTCAAGGCTAAACCGGCCAAACCTCTAATTCGGGCATATTTGGCTTTGATGTCGATACTGATCGGGTCGTCGAAGGCGATCCATTGGTCATCGCTGAAATTGCAAAATTCTCATTAACGACCACAGAAGAGTTCACGAGTGCTTCGATAAATAACACAAAAATCAAATGGTTGAAAGTTTGGAAATAATTGAGATTTTGTTATTCGCTATCGGGCCTTTTTATGGAGAAGGCCGGACCTGGGTGTGTGCGTAACTTACGCAATGCGTTCCACTTTTGAAATTCTCACCTGAAGATAAATGGTCCAGTTTGGTCTTGATCACGTTCCAATGTCCAATTTTTACCATTCCTCATCAAACTACACAAATCGTCACGTGTTATCGTTTGAATTTCCAGAGCCGGACTTCCCGGTGCTGTATATTTACGATTTTGCAATTTGAACTGGTAGCCTTGTACAGGGGCGGCTATTATCAATTTGGACAATGGGGCGCCCAAACCGTTCACCAAATCAACAACCGAATCCTGGAAAAATCAACTAAATTTGTACGATTTGCAAAAATCTCAACCCGGATTTGCAAAAATTAGGCCGATATTCAACCGATCCAGGGACGGATTATTGTGCAATCTCGAGTGGGCGATAATTAATGGAACCTTGCAAATTAATTAATTAATTTAGCAATTAATTAGAAAACCCGGAAATCACAGATTCGCTATGAGATAAATTTCAAATTATGCAATTTGAGATTTTAGAGTCCTTGATTTTTTTCCGAAAACAATTGTAAAATATTGGCGCAAGGATGATTATTCAATTATTTTTTTTCCATCATTATCATTATTATTATTTATAGTTTATAGAACACGCCTATTGAACATATGTCGGTGATTTTATGAAGAAATTGTCGCAATTCTGAATTCATTTAAATAAATTTCATCTTCATTATTATTGAGGAAATATGAAAAAAATTCTGCATTGTTCAAATCATAAATTTGAATTAATTTCATAGACGAATACAAAAATAGAAAATGAGTGAAAGATTGTTTTGTTTTTTTTCTCTTCCTTTTGTTTTGTTTTATTGTCCAAATCATCGATTGATAAGATTCAGAATGCTACAATTAGCTTGGAAATTAATAACTGAAGACTTTCTTCCGATTGAGAGAACAATCGGTGAAATTCACAATAAGTCTCAATCTCGATTACTATCTCTCCTTTTTTCTAATTCTCTAAAATAATTGAGTCGATTGTGAGATAAAAATTGGTTACGAATAGAAGAAAAGCTTTCTTCAAATTGTGAAGATTCGCAACAAGTCTCAATCTCGATCTATTTCTGGTTTCAAGCAATTCTGAGGATTGAAGATTGATTTGGAGAGATCGGGATCGAGATTGAGACTTGTGAGGGATATCAAAAATTGGTACTTACAGTATTTTGCATGTCCCATAGGCCGGACAGCCGACTCGGATGGAATGTGACGTTCTTCGACATGCCCAAAAAGGCCGTTTGTAAAACAAATGCATCGACATGTTTCGTTAATGTTTTGAAATCGTAAAATTTCGCTAAAATCTCCGATTTCGTCGGTACCGTTAAAATCGTGTATAATTTATCGAATTTCTGTCGTATTGTCGATAGAAAATCGACAATGTCGTCCTTCTTGTCGAATTTCTTCAAGTTCAATTCGATACCATCGATTTGGTTGCTCTCCAATAGGTCAACCACATCCTTAAATCGTTAGAATGTTGAGAAAAATCAATAAATTAACCTTGATAATTGGTCTGTATGTTAATGGGGATTGTTGACATTTCAGATAATTACAACATCTAATTATTTCAGTCATCAAAATCGACCAATAAAAATAATTACAAAGATGGATTGGTTCAAATCGAGACAAGGTTATTTTGGAGTTACCTGATTGAATTCGGTGATGGTGATCGAGATTTTCACAGTTTTCGCCACTAAATCGCGCAATTTACCGATTGTTTCCAATGAAGTTGCGATCGGTAGAACAATATGCGAACATTTACAATTAGCAATTGTTTTCAAATCATTCAAATTACTGTAATAACAAAATAATTTCGAATTCAATTTTTTATTCAAACACTCCTTCGATAGAACATTATTAGTGGTTATTGCCACAAATAATAAAACACAAATTAATTTCATTTTTGATTATGCAATTAATTAGTTATTGTTGATATATCATTTTTTGCGGGTTCGTCGCGTTATCAACGGTTGAAGTCTCCGCGCAGTTTCTATGAGTAAGCGCGTATATTTACGATAAAATCGAAAGTGTATATTTGATTTTTTCTCAAATCGAATGTTTTTCGATCTTATTTGGACGATCGTCGACGATTGACTGATCCATTTCGTTTTTCGTATCGATCAAGTAGGGTGGTTTCGTCTGAAAAGT
>JAZBGZ010001085.1:4797-18650 GCA_037414795.1 Stenodera caucasica | reverse complement strand
AAAAAAAAAAAAAAAACAAAAATCGGGGAATTATACATTGGCGCAAAAAGTGCAATAATCCCGTCTAATTCAACCTCAGATATTCCCATCGGATATGCAAATGATAAAATAACCCTTTCTAAAGCGACCATATTCCTGTCCATATTCAAATTCTAATTCACTTGGGAATATTTCGGAAATATTGAATTATTCATTGTATATAAAGGAAATTATGATACGATGAATTTGACATATCTTTAATTGTGTACAGGAATATTTAATCACTTGTGTGATCAATAAGTGAATTTATATGATAACGACAATGTCGTGATTTAAGTGACTTATTACCTGTCACAACCTATATTCGTGTAATGTACTACAAAATTATGCTGTGATATTACAGAATGATGTTCTGGTAATTCCGATAAATTGACATCGAAACCGAATTTCAACAAAATTTAACATAAAAATTGGAGCCAAAAAACGATAATTCACAGTTGTGTTGGAAACCAAATTCATCATTGTCAGTGAATAAAGACGAGCTTAACTGAATATGAGTCGAAACTATTGTTATAAAGAAACAAAGAAAATTATTAAGTCTAGATTTACGTAAATCGCGCATTTATAGAATATAACTGATGTTGTTCAGAGCAACACTTGTCTCAAATAGAATGTCATTTATTTTTAGGGGAAATAAGTCCGTCTTGAATGAGTCCCATAAGTAGATTTATCATCGAGCAGATCCGTTTTGAAAAGATTCAAACTTTTGTATAGAATGACTCTAATGAGTGCTACCTAAAACAACAGTACCCGTCAATTTCCTAGGAAAAGTCCAAAACTTTCTTCACATTGTAAAGTTCGCTTTGAACCGACCGGACTAATTACGTTATAAATTGCCAGACAATAGCCTGGATTTTATGTGGCAATCTTTTCCAGGTGTCTGGCATCAGTAGTGACATCTTCAAACAGATAGAAGCTGTAGAGAACGACCATGATGCATCGACAGCGGCCGCTTTGGAGGTGAGTTTTGCTCAAAATTTCCCGACTCCTCATTTGAATTTTCCACCATTGGGGAAAAACTCGAAACGTCAATATTCTACTCTAGCTGTATTATGTGGATGCTATACAAATATTTTTTGGGGATTGTTGATTAATGTTTGTTGCTTCAAGATTGGAAATTCTTCCTTCTCAAGATCCGCTCCGACTGTAGATTGAATCTAGATGACGGTTTGAATTTTTTGCAGCACGTGGAGCGACTGGGGGAGATGATCGTTCGTATTTTGGACGCTAGACAGTTGGGCCGGTCGGCTGGCGATGCGGCCAAACGTTTTCTGGCGATGCAAGACGCCAAACATACCGTACAATTCGTGGAAATTGTCAAACGTCCAGGGCAAACTTTAGGCTTGTATATTCGCGAAGGTAATGGCATCGATAGGAACGATGGTGTTTTTATATCGAGAATAGCCCTGGAATCGGCCGTCTACAACAGCGGATGCCTTAAGGTATTGATTCAATATTATCAAATGCGACATGCTAGAGAAAAATCCGCCATATTATATTAAAAGACACGCCAAAAAACCCTAGCACGATATTGAGCCATGGTAATCAATTAATTTAGCTTCAAGTTTCCATCAGAAAATCGTTATTCCGAGCCGCATCAGACGTTCGCTCCGCCAAAATTACCATTTTTCTCAATTGAATTCGATGCTCCGGGTGCTGTTTTTCTGAACGTGTTCATCATGCCCGAGTGGCTCTTTATTGTTGTTCGATCGGCCATCGTCATCGACGACTGACCTGTTTTGTTGGTATCATTGAAATTTGCCCAGTTTTTCGACCGAAAATTATCGGTCCGTATATTGCCAGTTTAGCAAGACAAGTTTTAATTGGCAACGAAGTAATCTCAGTCTCGACGAGATTACCTGAGGGAGTTCACGGGGCCCGATACAAACACAAAAAACAAAATTATATAACACACATGTACAGATTGGGAATGTAACGAACTGGATAGGGGATGACGGTTGAGATAGATTTGCTGATTGCTCATCCGTTTTCATTTATTGTTTTGTAGCGCATCATGGGAAATATTTTTCACATTTCTATTTATGTCGATTCGCATTAGTTTCAATCAAATATCGAACTCGAAACATACGACCTGAAATTGTTATTTTTTCGCCTCGAAGCAAACTGATACGCGACGACCAAATCAACTAATATTATCGAGTGATTCGATTGTGTTGTTAATGAGGCAGGGCCGGCCTTCGATAAATGAGGCCCGGATACAAGCAGTTTCTCATAGCTTTAATTTCATTTAAGTGAAAAAATCAGTTGAATTTTTCGAAAACACAGTTTTTTATTGAAAATTACTTGAATTCTTCACGATTAAAACTGAATTTCGCTGTACCGCCCCCGTCGCCGGTCCTGTAAATAGACGGAATTTCAGGAGTTTATCGAAAATCGCCGACACTATCGAATTACTGTTGATCGAGTCGATTATCTGTGCGGAACCATCAACTGATGGCATTTCTCGCCTTCATTGTAATTGTTATCAATTTTCTAATTTTCTTGTTTTATGTAGGTTGGCGATGAGATTTTAGCTGTAAATTTAGTGGACGTAACTCGGATGAGCCTAGACGATGTTGTTATAATAATGTCAATACCTAGAAGATTGGTATTGGCGACTAGGCAACGAAAATGCAGTAAAGGTGGTCAGAGTTCACCCAGCGTACAGCCCCGATCCGAGCATAAACCCCCGCCTGTTGTTGTGATAAAACGCGATTTACGTGAAGATGAAACCGACGAAGCCGATCTCGGACAGCACAGGTAGGTGATCAGAATCCGAAAAAATCACCCACCAATACGGTTCAAGGGGTGATTCGGATGGAAAAAGACGAAAATGAGACGAGAGTGTGAGCTGGGAATCGAACCCGCGACTTCTCAGTTCATGCCTCGCATGGAGTAGACGGTAGCGGGTTCGAGTCTCGGTCCAGGCAATAAACTCATCTTTCAACTCTTTTCATTGATATAATGTTAATGTTGAGTTCAGAATGTGATCAATGTGGGAGTTTTTTGATTTATTATCGTGAATTTCAATTAAAGGGATCCGATGCGCCAAAGACACACCGGGGATGGTCGAGAAATGAGCGAGTCTCGGTCCCGCCTCGGTCTCGGCTTACCAACAATAGATTCCCGGCATTCAGCTCAAGACAGTAATGGTTTGGATTTATATTACAATTCACGACCGCCTGATTCTAGTTCATGGGGCTATCAACCACCGCCACCGGTTATCACCGAACAACCGAAATCCAGTATGCAACATTTCCAACCATACGAACGAAATTATCCAAATACATTGGAAAGTCTAGCCGAGAAAGTCCATTCATTCGCTTTACCAGGTAGACGAATGTCGGCTGGAGCCCAACCGCTGCCGACCAGGTAAAATTTCCAAAAAATAATCGCATGCCGACCTGATCATTGTTTTTACGTTATCAATTTGTTATGCTTGCCATTCAAATTGTCCCCATCATAATTCCAGATTATCATCTCAACAAAGCCCTTCTTCATCGCACTATTACGTTCAGCACACCGGAACGGGCACGCGTCGCATCATGCCCCGTTCCGGATCCGATCAGCACTTACCCCATACGGAATATACAGATTATACCAGCATTACCCAAGCCGGACGGCATAGTCTATTAAGGTCCAGTCTCAAATCTGGATCGACGCTTAGCAGGTATAATCAACGGTATGTCGACCAAGCTGCTGTTGCCGCCCAATTGGCCCGAGACAAATACGCAACATCCACCCAATACGGTGCTGCAACTCTAGCCAGACGGAATCGCAGCAGTCTGGATTATTCCAGCGACACGGAAGCCACAACCGGCCCGAGGAGCACCTACTATTATTACAGGTAGAAAACGCGAATTATACCGGCCGTCCCCGAAACGAGTGCACCACACATATCCTACAAATCTAAACGAAAGTTCACTTCGCAGAAAAAATTGAAGGAGCTCTTGTAGATTTTCGGGGGAGCGAAGAGTTTCAGAAGTTCTTATTCAAATTCTTTGAAGGAGGCATTTTTCGAGCTCTGGTGAATTTGTCCTCGTAGACTTGGAGGCAAAAATAGCTCGACTCAGCTTGCGAATTAATCGAGATATCTCCAGAACACTAGAGAAGCTCCGTTTTATGCGCGAATGAAACAATCTGAGGAACTCCGCATCCTCAAGTCTTTGAGAGGCTCAACTTTCGGCTCAGAGATATGCGGCTTCGTGCACTCTTGGCGGGACGGCTTCGTATTTCAGGTTTATTGAAATAAATTTTGATTTAGTCGGAACCAGCCGGTGCCGCATAGCACGATTCCGACATTGGGCCGGCAAAATTCGCTCACTTCGACTGATATTGCGACGAAATTCAATTCATTGCCTCGCGATTCCAGAGGCTCAGCTAGGTAATTGTGTTTAAATAAATTTCATTTGTTTTGTTCTTCATCCAATTGAGTATATTTATGATGATTGTAGGTTAGGTATGAGTAAAAGATTTGTTGATAGGAATGTTTCGGCAATATTGCAAGACGAATCGGATGGTGCTCTTTCGGCGCCTGAAATGCCGTCGATACGAAGAGACAGGGGTAAGAGGGTTTTATTTCACGAGAATCCATGATCAACACTCACGCTCATTAATGGGAACGCACACAAATTTGTAGAAAAAGTGCCAATTACATGTTTGTCATCAATTCAATCCGAAACCGACAACAATCGAAACAATCCCATTAAATCACATTAACAGAACAATTATTTAGTGATGTTAAATTGAAGTGCACGTCACTAACAAACTAAAATTGGTAAACTAGTTGAAAATTACGAGCATAGACACGATGTTTTGCCTCATCAATTTCAATTTTGCACAATTTGTAATTAGTTTTCTAGAGAAAAATTAATTTATCCAAATAAACGAAGCACATCCCATAAAAATAATCATTTTGCACAACATCCAACTGCTTCTTTCTACACGTTTCATTTTCATAACAAAGGGCGGATACCCTCGTCACCTAGTGTATTCACTTCAGATGAGTACAGACAGTGGTTGAGTCGGACACCATCGACATCGGCAATTTACGAGCAAATCCGGGCCTCTAGGGACGTCCTCAATCAGCAAAGAGCCGCCAGATTCACCTACAGCGCCGAGAATATCCATGATGCTCTGAAAAATGTAATTTCCCCCAACCGCATTTCAATTTTTCTAACAATTATTTTTATTAGATCGAGGGTGGTTATTATTCGTATGGCAGACCAGGCACCACATCAACTTTAGACAGACATTTTACACGATCACAACATCCTTCCGCTCCTGCTCGCTCATTGTCAACGCAACACATTACCTCATCTTCACGTAAGAGCTTTTCCCCGTCAAAAACTCTACTCTATCTTTCGTTTTCTTATATAATTTTAGCGTTGAGCTCTTCACGATCGCCGTCTATGCGCCGAATGCGACAACTGCTCGACTTAGATACAGTCCGTTCTGGAGCCGCTCCAAGTCCGGTTCCCACACCTAGTGGAACTCTGCCCAGAGGCCATCGTCAATTGGACATCAATCCGGCCGGTAGATCTCTATAATCACGAAATTTCCATCAATACTATTCTAAGAATTGTTTAGAATTCCTTAAATACAAGATCGATAAGCCGGGCTTGCCGGGTTCGGGACCATCAATGACCGGCCTGTCGTCCCTAACTGGTCCCGGAGGATTGGCTGCAGTTAATGATGAGCCAGTTAGCGGAATGCTGTGGGTCCATTTATTAGCCGGACGGGGATTAAGGGCTTCCACTGGCACTTCTACAGCCACAACGCCAGTAACGCCGAGCGGCGGCTCGCCCAGCATTACTGGTTAGTTTTCACTCAACATGATTTTTTTTTTCGCTCATAAATTATTTCAGGGTCGACAGGATTAAGGGATTTGTATTGTGTGTTAGAATGTGATCGAGTACATAAAGCCAGAACTGTGGTAAGTGTTATCCCATTATAATAATTTGAAAGAAGATCCAGCTGAGAGTTGTTATTTCGATACAGGTGAGGACAGGTGATCTAGTCTTCGATTGGGACGAGAGTTTCGAACTGGATTTAGTCAGCAATAGAGAGTTAGATTTATTAATATACTCATGGGATCCACAATACAGACATAAATTATGTTATAAAGGTTCAGTTTATTTACCCACATTGTTGAAGTCTGGACCGATACATCAATTAGCTCTCAAAATCGAACCACGAGGTGAATATTGGCACAGGACTTGTCTCTACTAGTTTATCAAATAAATCGTTACAGGAACTCTGTATTTGAGATTGCGGCACACCGACTCGCCTACTTTATATCGAAGGAAAGTCCATTCAACTTTGACGTTATCACGAACAACACCCTTGTTTGGTGTTGATCTAGAAACTGTAGTGAATCGCGAAAATAAAACTGGCGGAGTTCCTGGTGGAGTAGCGACCGGTTTAGTAACAGGCGCACAACAAATTCCCATCATATTGAAGCGATGCGTTGAAGAAGTTGAACGTAGAGGTTTAGATATTATCGGGTTGTATCGTCTGTGTGGTTCAGCAACCAAGAAACGCGTCCTACGCGAAGCCTTCGAGCGTAACAGTCGATCTGTTGATTTGAGTCCGGATAACGTTCCCGATATTAACGTTATCACCGGCGTATTGAAAGATTATTTACGAGAACTTCCAGAACCGCTATTCACCAAATGTTTATACCAAATGATGGTCGATGCCCTTGGTGTGTGTCTTCCAGATGATCCAGAAGGCAATGCAAAGCTCATGTTCTCCATACTTGATTGTCTACCGCGGATCAATAGGGTAAGAGTGGATTTTTTGTGTTACAAGTAGGTACTTGTTTTGAGTGGATTATGTTGTGTTTTGCAGGCTACTTTGATCTTTCTCATGGACCATTTAGCTCTAGTTGTGTCAGCGTCGGATCGAAACAAGATGTCAGCTCAAAACTTAGCAACAGCTCTTGCTCCACCACTTATGCTCCATTCAAGCGACACTCTAACACCCACTGCAACAACAAAAACTTTCCAACTTGATTATCAGCAACCGATCAATGTCTTAAAATACTTGTTGCAAATATGGCCTACACCCAAACATCACTCAGGTAATGTATAGTTCACAGTTGTTCCCATCTATTGACTCAGATTTATTGTCGTCAATTTATAAAAAAAAAAAAACAAATTCATGTAGTAGTTGTGTAGTTTTTGGAGTCATATAGCAATTAGGGTTGATGTGTTGGGGTGTCGATGGTATTTAGAGGGGTCCTTTCCAGACAGGTCGGCGCGGCAGGCCACCCGGGCCGCGTGGAGACAGTCGCAGTGTGTTGCCTCAGGGACTTCAGGCCCAGGCTCGCGAGCAGTCTCGGCTCTCAGCGGCTCCGTTTCCTCCTCCTCCTCGCTCAGCAGTCTCGGGCCCACGAGGCCCACAGCCGCCGGGCCAATCACTCCAGATACTAGTAACTCGAAATTTCAACCATGCAGTAGCTCGCCCACTTGCTCTAGATCTTGAAGATGTCTTTATCTTGAAGATTGAAGATACCTTCATGATCAAGACTTTTTCAAGACCAAAAGCAATTGGAAATGCTACTGGTGAGTGCCTATGCTTATGATATGTTGTTTTAGGGCCCATCATCAGCAAGCAAAGGTCCTTACCGTCCGCTCTCTCCGCGAGTCGGCCCACAAGCAGCGGGTCCCGGTCTCAGACCACGCCAAGTGATAGTCTCATCACCAGGTTCGCCAAGCAGTAGTAGTGGTGATTCCCAATCAGGTTCCGATTCCGTTAAACACTGCCTGCCCAGCCGTGTTAGTTCACCAGCCATACGTGCTTCATCTCAATCAACAACATCAACAACAACAACAACAACAACAACCCAATCAGCAATACAATCGACCAATTTGATGTTGCGCAGCTCCCCATCAGTCTCAATCAATTCACCAGGTATACGTAACTCACCATCAACAACATCAGTCAATTCGCCAGGCGGGCCGAGGAATTCGCCATCGATATCGAGCTTAAGTCGGGCATCGCCATCCATGATGGGCAACGTCAACAATACAAATCTATCGCGATCTAGTTCGCCGGCAATGCAGGCAACATCAGCCGGATTAAATGTAACTCTGGGAACCACAACACCGAGCTTTTCGACTTTAACCGGATTACAAAGCACCATATCCAACATCAGTACCACAGCTAATAATATGTTTGGCTTGAGTTATACACAACAACCGACCACTTATGCCAGTACCAACCCTTTTTTGACCGGCGCCTACATGAATTACACCCCTAGCGAGATGAGTTACAGCGATAAGTTCGGCTTGAGCTCGAAAGATTCGACGACAAAATCGTTTTTCGATAGTTATTCGACGGAAACATCAAAGTATTCGACTTTAAATACAAAATTGAGCTACGATAGTGATGCGATATTCACAACAACTGATACGAAATTCAACACGATCAGCAGTAGTAAATATCCGGAGAAATCGAGTTATTTGAGCACAACATACACAAACGAATCGAAATACAGTCCGAATAGAGAGATGAAGAATGGCGGTTTCGAGACTGGTTCTTCTATGGCCCAAAGTCCGGCTTTATTGGGCATTGAAGATACTCCAACGCCGACAAGCAGCATAGAAACTGAAGATAGTACAACTAGGGAGGTTGGGGAGAAGGATGTGGAAGGGGATGGTGAACAAAGCGACTGAATTCTTTTTGATAAACAACGGTATGGGCACAATCGATAAATAAAATTAATAATAAATAGATGGCAGCACCGCCAAAAAGACAAATTTCTAGGGTAAAAATCACAACATTATCATCACACATCATCGATGTAATTTTACCATTTTCGAGATCTACACACGAAATGTGGAACGTTTATATACAAAATTGACTAAAATTGAATTATCAACAACAATAATATTAATATTAATAATAATAATAATCATACATGTATTCGCTTATTAGAATCAAACTAATTATTAGGATCATTGTTAACTAATATTTAAATTATACATATGGATAAATATAAATATTGAAATTTTAGTTATTAATAGATAAATGAATATTTATTGATTGTAAAATAATAATAATAACAATAATAGAGGTATTTGAGTGGGAATTTAGTGACAATTTAATTGTTGCGAGCTGCACAATTCTGTCGAATTATACTAATTTCAAGGGGTGATAATCACTTTTTTTTTCTAATCTTGATTTCGAAAATTCCCCCGAAATAATAAACAATTGCACAAATGTAACGTATTAAAAAGCTAAAATTAATGAGAGGATATAAAACAGATCACTGCCATAAATCGTGTATAAAATTAGGGCAGATTTTCCATCTATAGTCTAATTAGACGATAATTTTCGCGCGAATTATTGATAATATTCGATAATTAGTTGTATCATCTCACAAAAAAGCGTGTGAATGGAGACATGATTCGTGCCATTTATAACACGGATTTATATGGTATATAGGGCGAAATTCCAAATTTCGGCCGATAAACCATAATTTTTGACTCATCCATATAGTGTATACAAGTATCTGTGCAAAATGACTTGTGTGTTTGGTTTTTTTATTAATGCGAATTGTTGAGATCCTGCAAAATTTATTCTAATCTTGCTAATAATCCACAATAATTATAATAATAATAATGATAATTAGAATAAATATTTGTATGGCGTAATTCTACGATAATCTACAATTATTATAAATGTTCCCTTATAGAGAATCTTCCATTATAAATCAGGCTTTTCGAGAAATTTTGGGCTTTTTTAAAAACAAATTGTTAATTAAGGGAACGTGAGAATTGTGTGTTTTTGGGATAATTCTAGGGATTCAATGTTTGATTTGTTGATTTTAGTGGGTGCTGAATTAGTAGGTGTAAAATGCACACATTTTAGACACATGCAAGAAAAATTGATAATAACAAAAAATATGGACGATCGCAGGGCCATATCAATTCACCCCTGTAATCGTCCGTTTTTGTTGATGATCATCGCCTAAAAGTAGTAAATGTGGCTGAAAGTGGCGTTTTTGTTGATTGAACCACAAAAAAAAAAAAAACAATTGGGTTATTAACTGATTATAGAGACGGTGTGGGGAGAGATACTCTAGTCAATTTTGGGTTTTGTCAATTTTAGGGTCAAGTAGTTGAATTGAATTTAATTATTAGAAATGTTATATTGAACGCACTTGGCTATAAAAATTTGTAATTTTGCTGTAGTTTTTCTAATAATCGAAAAAATCACATCAAAAATAAATTAATGGCGTCATATCGGTTGTTGTGCTGTGAGAAACACGACTGAACATAAATTAGATTCGATTCAAATTGGGATCATTTTTTTTTGACCGTGATTTTTTCAATCATTATCGAATTACTGATTTGATCGACAAGATAATAAAAATAAATTTTATTATAAATAATTATATTAAGGCGTATGCAAGATGTTGTATGCACATATCATTATAGAATTTATACTTTCCTACATGACTGGGTTTAAAAAAGAAGAAAAAAAAAGTGTGTACAATAAATACGTCAAGCCTCGACCATTAACACTCCTCATCATTTAGTTGGGAAATGTTCGTGAAATAATCGAGTAATTCTCCTCAATTTTCTAGCCAATTATTTCCAATTATCGATTCTATCGATCATTTTACGAACTTTAGTCATTCCTCTCCTATAGAAATATTAAATTGTTATGTATACAAATATATGTTCCGTGGAAATATTTTCGTGTTTGTGCTAGGAAATTTGACGAATCGCTTGAAATTCTGCCAGTCAAAATTGTTGCGTTGATTCTGTTCAATTTCGCCTAAATTTCCCCGTTAAATTATTGTTGATTGTTAGATCGACGACATGAAAATATTTTTTCGAACATATACGATATAGATGTTAAAAAATAAACTATAAAATTATCAGTATTTAAAAATAGCTTCTCAAATGGCTAGACCCTCCTAATATGTACTTACAAAATAACGAATAAATCATTCAGTTGAGCAATATATGTATATGTTTATCTGGCGTCAAGGAGAGTTTCGACTCCCAACTCAAAGTGGGACCTTGGGAGACGGAACTCTCCAAATTTTTAAATGAACAGAAAATCGACGGCGAGTCCGGCTAAAAACCCGAGACTGAGTGGTTCTTCCGGTGGGTCTTTCACGATGGGGTTTTCACAGGTGTTCGCCAAAATTTCGCCACAAATTAGTCAACAAACTTTATTAAATGAAAACTCAACAATTAGTTTTTTTTCAGTTTGTCCTGCTTTTTGACATTTCCGCAAGGACAGAATTTCCGTACAATTTTCCTCAAAATAACAAATTGTAGATAGAAAATCGGCAATAATAATACGGCAACAAATCCGATAATATCGAGAAGAAAATATTGATACCATGCTAGGTCCAAGGCGGCCACTCTCAAATGGGGAGCCCCCCGATGCCTAACGACGTATTCAACCCAAAATACGGCCGTGTCGAGCGGCTTAGTTTCCCTATCGTGGAAAATCTCAGCTCTCTTTTTAGCATTTTCCAAATATTTCGGATTATCCAACAATTCGTTCAATTTCTCATCGAGATTTTTCTCATTCAATTCGCTATATGGCAATGTTAAGCCGATACCATTATTGAAGGCTATTTGGGCGTTGATTTTTTGATCGCCGAAAATCGGTATGGCCAAAATCGGTACACCATGATAAACAGTCTCAGTGGTACTCAATAAACCACCATGAGTTATGAACAATTTCACATTTTTATGGGCTAAAATTGGAATCAAATTAGTACATCATAAACTTTCAAGAGTAATTCTTACCGAGGATGTCCTGTTGAGGGAACCATCCGCTAATTTTTAGATTATCGGGTTTTCCGGGTAAATTATCATCTTCGAATTTCCATAAAACTTTCTGTTTCAATTTCGAAAAAACTTTCAAAATAGCGTCAAGTTTATCTTTTGGTAAATCAGCGCTCCTGAGATTGGAGCCCATGCTGAAGTAGATGGCGCCATCTGTAGCGTTGTCCAAAAATTTTTGCAAATCATCCGGTAGTTTTTTGGGTGGTTTAATATGAAACCCGCCAATATCGATCATGTTGGGCACTTTTGGTACCGGTTGATTGGTAGCTGGGTGGGAATTTAGCAAACATATCGACGTATTGTAGAGAATTTGATAGAAATCTAAGTCTTTAGAAAAATATTTTTGCACCAGACGATTTTGTTCGGGATAAAAGTATAAATGGTAGATTGCTTGCGAATAAACAGTAAAAAGGGCGTTGATTAGTCTTTGGCTGAAAGTCATGTGACTGGAATAACTCAAAAGTATTTCAGGTACATACGACGTAGGAGCTGGATTTCCAATTATGGGATTCACCCAATTATTCGCTCCAACAGTACTGAAAAGTATTAAGGGAGCATCGAAGTGATTAGCTAGGGTCTTTAAGCCATCATTCATAAACTGTTCCACTATAACAGCATCGAATTTTTCGCCGGATTTCATCAATTTTTGCACGTTCGCATGCTTTAAAACCTGCTCGTTCATATGACTCAATGAGTATATCAAAATAGGGAAATGCACAAATATATTCGATAAATTCGCTTCGAACATATTCTTATTTTTCTGCTGATCTAGAACATTGATATTGATCATAACATAATTTTGATAATTTCAGAAACTCACTTTCACGCTCCTCTTTGAATCCAGTGAGGACTATATCGCGATAAGTTCCATTTTTTGGCGGGTCTTTTTCACCGAACGCACTTATCATCGTGACATCATGGCCTTTTTCAGCCAGACCTCGAGCTAGAGCACTGCCCAGAATATAATGACTGGGAGCTGGTAATTGGAACACTAGCAAAATTTTCGCACTTTTCGCCAAATCAAACAACACCAAAACCAACACGAGTAGCTTCATTTTGGGCAAAATTCCCCAAAACATCACCGAATCGAGACGAGTTTATGATTGAACTGCGAACCAGGAAATCAACGATGACGGTATTGTCGACCTCTCCCTCTCTACCCGTGTGAAAATAATTATCATTTGTGTGTATTTATATTTGATTTACATTGTTTGCCATTGTCCTGTAAAGCCGAACGATAATTTCGCGACGAAAATTTACGCGCATAACGAGCTCATTGACGTAGGCAAAATTTGGGTCAATGATTCATTTTGCAACCGGAAATGCGGTTTGTTTCGAGCAATGGGATCCCCCGACATCGTAGAAGTTTTTTGCCCTTTGGCTATTTCTAGTATTTGGAGGTTATCGAGATTTTTGGGGTCAATATTTCGAATCATCAATGGATTTTGATTCATTATAATCTATCTACGATTTCTCGTTAATTGTAGCTCAAGGTTGAGGTGATAATTACATGAGCTCAACTTCACCTCTCTCCCCGCGACTCCCCATCTCTAGAGAGTCAGGAACAACTGACTATACTCATAATAAATAATGGTTGTGCAATTTTCGATCATTGACTTTTGATTTTTCTCCAATATTGAGTGATTCGAACTAACTATAAATTAAAAGTTTAGATTCAATGCCAGACTCGTCAACAGTACTAGTATCGTACCGACAGTGATAATGTTGCGTTGTGTTTTCGCGTTGTCGTTGTTGATTTATTTCGGCGAATGTGCCAAAATTTTGGGCGTTTTCCATATTCCCGCCCCAAGTCACTACAATCTCGGTAGTGCCCTAATGCGAGGTCTGGCCGAAAAAGGTCATGACGTCACAGTGGTCAGTTGTTTCGGCGAGAAAAAACCACCGAAAAATTCAACATATCGCGATATAATTTTGACAGGACTCTACGACCAAATAAAAGGTATTTTTGATGAATATTTCCATTGATATTTT
>JAZBGZ010001084.1:0-11652 GCA_037414795.1 Stenodera caucasica | reverse complement strand
ACAATTCTGCAGGTGACTTTCCACATGCAAGTGGAGTTGCACGGTATCTGAATAAAATTTTTTGAACTTTCTCATTCACAGTACCTCCGTCATTTGTCATTGATTTCATTTTTTTCTTTAAACGTTTGAACATTTCGTTCCGCCAATCTATTTGTAGCAGGATGACCCGGAGCTATCAATTTTTGAACTATTTAAACAATATTTTTGGAATTCTCTACTGGTAAATATTGATGCATTATCACATACAATTGTATTTGGATAACCATGGAAAAAGTAACATTTAAAAAATAAATAGTTGAACTAGTTGAGGGTGTTTTTTTTATAATTCTGATTTCTGCCCATTTTGACTTAGCGTCGATACATATAAGAAAATAATAGTTTTCAAAAGGTCCTGCATAATCTACATGTACACGTTCCCAGTTTTTTGAAGGTTCATCCCATGGATGAACTATAACTTTTTGTGGATTATTTCGAAATTTTGCACAGTCTTCACAACTTTTAACAAGATTTTCTATATCACGATCAATTCCTTGCCAATAAACATATTTTCTAGCCAACTGCTTCATTTTAGTCATTCCTATTAGTCATTCATTTAATATTACGGTTCTGAGATTCTTAGAAATTATAACTCTGTTGTTTTTGAATAAAATTCCATCTGTAATTGTGAATGGAGAATTTTCTGAATTTTGTCGCAATTTTGTTATTTTCCTCTGTAATTCTGGATCATTCCTATATTCTTTAGCTATAATCTGAGCAGTTACTTGTAACATTCGAGATTTGAAATAATGATTCATAATGTAACAATTTAACTTCATCATTAATTATACTGTCAAACATTTTAATTTTTTGAAATATAGGAGAACGTGACAAACAATCAGTATTCTGATTTTCTTTCTCTTTTTTAAATTTCACTGTATAATCAAATCCTGATAAAAATAAAGCATAACGTAGTAATCTTGCTGAAGTCATTTGTGGTAATGCCCGATTATGACCAAAAATTCTACTTAGTGGTTCATTGTCTGTAACTAATTGAAAATGTCGTCCGTGAACGTAGTTATAAAATTTATTCACAGCAAAAACAATTGCCAAAGCTTCACGATCAAGTTGACTAAAATTTTTCTTTGAAATTGTTAATGATCCTGATGCATATGCTATTGGTTTATCTTGTCCTTCTATAATATGACTAAGAACTGCAGCGATTCCTACCGGACTTGCATCTGAGCTAAGTACGATTGGCATACTTATTAGGATTATATGGAACGAGTACAAGATCGCTAAATATTTCATTTTTTAATTCTCTAAATGCTGCTTCACATTTTGGAGATCATTGAAAATATTGACCTTTATGCAATAATTTACGTAATGAATATGATATTGTGAAAAAATTAGGAATAAATCGTGAATAATATGTGACCATTCCAAGAAATCTTTTGATTTCTTCTACATTTTTTGGTTGTGGCATTTCTGAAACAGCTCTAATTTTATCTGAAGATTTCTTTATTTTATTGTGTTCAATAACATGTCCTAAATAATCTAGTTTTGTTTCAAAAAATGAGCATTTTGCTTTATTTATATGTAAATCATACTGAGATAATCTATTTAAACTTGTTCTTAGATTTTCAGCACATTCATTTTCTGTTTCTCCATAAACTATTATATTGTCGAAATATGCTTCAGTTTTAGGCAAACCTTGTAAAATTCTCGTCATCATTCTATTAAACTCAGAAGGAGCCATTTTAATTCCAAAACTTAATCTATTCATACGATATGTACCTCTATGAGTAGAAATTGTTTAAATTATACTACTTTGTTCGTCTACCGGAAAATGTGAATAAGCCTTGAGTAAATCTAATTTACAGAAATATTTCGATTTACGCAAACTGTCCAATACATCATGAATACGTCTGATTGGAAAATTTGCAGAAACTAACCTTCCATTTACTTCACATCTATAGTCTACACAAAGTCTAACTTGTCCATCTGATTTGGGTACAATCACTGATGGTGAGCCCAAATCACTTGTTGTTATAGTTATCATAGGTGTATTATTCTAGGTGTTATAATTCCTGAAACTTCAATGAATCTAACTCTTTCTCCACAGATTTTCTAAGGGCATAAGGTATATCACGTGCTCTTGTAAAAATTGGTTTTGCATCTTTCTTAAGATTCGATGAAATTTTTTGAATTTGGAACACAACCAATCTTCTCCTCAAAAATATTTGCAAAATCATTCAGTATTTCATTTACTCGATGTACAGCAGAGTCTGTTATTGACTCGCGATAATTTGAAATTTGTTTAACCATATCAGCATCTGTTTGTTTCAAATCAAGGCCAAGTCTTCCAATCCAATCACGACCAATTAATAAATCATGCCCTGACGGCACTATATATAATTCTGCATTGATTAAACTATTTTTGTATTCAACCTTAACCTTCAATTTACCTTCACAAGGCACATTATTATTTGAAAAACAACGGAAGTTCAAATTGGCAATTTCTAATTCAATACCCAAATTTAATTTAATCAACAAAATTTCGCCCCTGAATCCACTTCCATTTTTTGTGGTTTACCATTTATCTTTACTGTTATCATATATTTTTCTAAATTAGGATAAATTTCATATAAATCTACAACTTCATAAAAATCTTTCATTTTATTGATACCATAAGTGTAATCATACGAGTGTTCTGATTTCTTATAATTTTGACCTGATATTTCTTTAATTTGATTACTATCAGGTTTTTCTTCACATAGAGTTGTTATACAAACTTTTGCAATATGTCCTTCTTCCCCATATAAATTACATTTAAGAGTTCTCCTATCAACCTGACATTCTCGCGATTTATGATTGCTTCTACCACAATTGAAACATAAATTATCTATTCCAAGAGCACGAAAATTTAATCTCGTATATCCATGTTCATTATAATTATTCCTTAAAAATTTCGAATAATTCGATTTCTTCTTATTACTTTGTTGATAATTTCTATTGTCATCATGGTTTGTTTCACGAGATCCAGATACTTTGTTAGTATCACTATCAAAATCTTTATTATTAGGGTTAAACAGATTGTTTTATCTCATTAATTCTTCACTTTGTATGCAAGATGCTTCTAAAACAATTGCTTTTGCCACAATTTCTGCAAATTTGATATCTGTTTGGAGGAGTTGTTCTCTTATACAATTATCAGAAATTAAACGAATGAATTGTGCACGTAAAAATACTTCTGAAATAGCTATATTTTTATTGAATTCACATTTTACGTATAAATCACAATCTGACGAATTTCGTTGAAGCATTGCAACATATTCAGAAATTGTCTGTTTATCTTGGTATGATGATAAAAAATAGTGTTGAGACACAGCAACATTTTTTATGGTATTAACATTGTGGAAAATCATTGTAATAGTTCTTCATATTCCAATTTTTTTATTGGCTTTTCTGGTCCTGAAAACGCAGATAAATTATTGTAATGTATTGCACCAATTGAAGCACATAATAGCTGAGATTTTTTCGTATTATCTGATATATTATTCACAGCTAAATAATCTTTAAATCTTTCCATGTAACATGAAAATTTCTGTTTCTTAGCATCAAAATTTTCAAATGAAACTCTACTTGAAGATGTTTCTGATGAACTTTGTCTCAATTGTAACTGCGCTAACAGTTGTTGCTGATTCAAATCAATTGTTTTTCTCAATATCTCCGGAACCGTTGAAGATAAATTCATGAAATTTGATATAAGAGGTAAGCACTCAATGCTGTATTAGTTGTTATAAATGTTTTTATTATATCATAAGGGATGTGCCGGTTAGGTGATGGGGTGTTTAAAAATCTCACCCCAACTTTATTAAACATAATTTTTTTTAAATTTTTGTTGAGAGAAATTGAAAATTCATAGTTTTTCCCACAAATATGGTACTCTTGTCTTTCGTCGATCGGATGCATGGTTTATCAGTAGAACGAGCTCAAAAAGGACCTTACAACAGGATTTATTCCAATTTGTTCGAGACTATGGTACATAGTGGCCTATGGAAAACAAAATTAATGCGTTCGATGTTGCTTTTGTGACAGTAAAAAAGTCATTTCAAAATTATTTTATTAGTCCTACATAAGGTGCTCGAATAAATTACCATTTAACCGCAGGCATAATCTAGCGCGACGGGTCCATCTTCCAGAAAAGTGTTCATCCAGCCAATTTCTTACACCTCGTGCATAATCAACTGGAGTTCCATCTTGCTGGAAGTGCAATTCTTAACGCACATTCAATGGAATATTTTCCAGAAGCTCCAGTATGTTGGTTTGGAGAAAATCCAAATATTCTTCGGTGCTAAGGCGATTAGGCAATCAAACTGGTCCGATCAGTTGATCGCCTATCATCCCAGCCCACAAAGTAATTGAAAATCTATTTTGAAAATTTGTTCGTCGAAGTGCTCGTGGATTTTCATTGGCCCAATAATGACAATTATGAATATTGAAAACACCTTCTCTCGTGAAAATACATTCATCACTACACAAGATACTTGGGAGCACTGCCCTATTGGTTATCCATTAGCAAAATCTTATTTTTTGAGGAAAATCCTTTACTCTTAGAGCATGTACCCGCTAAAAATGATCAGGGTGCATATCTTGCGCTCTTAACATCCTCCCAATCTAAAAAAACATTCAAAATAATTATTTTGTCGTGTACGCACTTACATCTCTCCTTACTATTGCTCTTGATATGTTAATGTTCCTCGCAACAGATCGAGCACTAGTTCGCGGATCATATTCAAAAAAATTGAGGGCATTTTCCAAATTATAATTTGCATAAGGTCTTCCTTGACCGCGCACACGTTCGAATGTTTCATGTTCCATAAGACGCCTATGGACATCAACAAAGACTCTACGATTCAGTACTCTGCGTTCAAGAAATCGCCTACGATACTCCTGAACCGCAGCTACAGCACTATCATTGCAAAATCCATAAAAAAAATGGATATCTTCATATTATCTATTTGAAAATCGTCGCATTGTTTATGAAAATAAACAAAACATCATAAATTTATCTTCAACGGCTCCGAAGATACTAAGAAAAAACGATTTCTAAATTCCGCATTCAAAGGGCCCTAGCTCCCTTTTTTCTTTTTATTTTGAATTTTTACAGGACCGGTTTCGATATTACTGTCATTATCAGCTGCATCTATATTTGATTAAAGAGATGACAAACAAAATTTCCTACAATTAAGATCACAATAGATGTAATGAGAACTTACGTCAATATTAAAATATTTCATCTGAAAGATCACGGAACATCAACATATAATGTTCTTGGATGATATTCGTAACAAACAATCAATGATTTTACAATTCTCAACAACTTTTTTATAATTTTGAATAATTTGTATCAAAAAACAATCCAGATAATATCAATCATGGCATGAGCATTCAACTCCAAGCAATTGTAGCAGTTTGATGTTATGAAATTTTTACTTATTTTGTAAGCGTCTTCAGCCACCATCCAATTGCGCCATATCCTCAAAACAAAAACAACGTACCAAATATTACCCAGTCGAGCTTCGACACTTGACGATCGATCTAAATATGCAGTGATAGTGGAGCGCATCAGAGTAAGATATAGCCTAGTACCTTCACTGTTGGGAATATCTTTCAGTAGCTCTATCACATTAGGAGCACATATTTTTTCTATAGCTCGGTAGTTTATCTTATCTTTAGCCTTGAGATCAGTGAGTGTAAGTAAATATTTATCTTTTGAGTTCTGGTCGATAAGTTGTTTGGAATGTTGAGGAGCTACCACATAATTTCCAATGGAAATTACAATATATGGTTTCAAAAGCCTTGTACGTAGTTTGGTTAGAATATGGGTCGTATCTTAAACATATGCCTCTGTCATGGAATTACTTTGATTATATCCAGAATGGAACCACTCCCACCCTAAAGTTCGTTCTCTATATTTGATCCCACCCACGTTGGAGGATATTGGCCGGGAAATTTGAGAAGCCGAACACATAGCCTTCAAAATCCTGGTATCACCGTCTCCCAAAAAACCCATTATTATTATGCCTCTCATCGATGCTTGCATTATTATCTGGTGCCATCGTTCTAATACATCCTTAAATTGAAATTTTTTATTCGTTACGGATACAGCTAAGCAAAATGCTGGGGCTGATGCATCCAGGGATTGTGCCATGATGAGATATGCATAGTTGGATTTTGTACGTTGCTTAAAATAGTCTTGTATGACCCTAGCGGACGTTGCGATGAAAACATTATTTTTTGGCAAACCATTCACCAATGGCAGAGTGAATCCTATCAGCTTATTTGTTTTCACGTCGTATTCAATTTTCCCGGTCACCCTGGTAGCGTCTTCGCTAATTTAAACGGCTGCAGGCCGCATTCTTTCAGCCAAAAATTCTCTAATTCCGTCAAAATCAAAGTACTCTTCTCCTTTTTTTTAAATGTTTATTTGCAAAATATTGTTAACCAGAAATGGGCGGCAATGAATTTTTTAGGATGCTATATAATGTCTCATACAGAAGCCTTCCACTCACGTAAAATAAGTATAATGCAAACTTTTTTATAGTATCATCATAAAGGTTATGGTACTTAGAACGTGTAGAATTGATAATCGAAACATTCATTGAATATTCCAACAGCAGGTCTTTGGATTTGGATTCTTCGTGATTCAATGACAATCGATATACAGCCTTCCGCAAATTATTATTTAACTGCTCGTTTTCAGCTATGATACAATCTGTAGTGATTTCAACTTTTTGCAGTAACGAGAAGAATGATGTTATCAATGACTGATTATCAAATTGCCTCTCACGTGCTCTTCGTCTCCTGCTCACCCTCTGATATTTATCCGCTTCCCATTTGCTACTTGTTAAAATACCAACGTCATTGGAAAAATAATTTCGAATCAATGTCTTTGACTCTTTTTAACGTTGACAAAATCACCAGTTGTCATTACAGGTGCAACATATCACAGTCTAAACTTCATAAAGCATATTTTCTCATTGTCTTAAATTGAAGATTGAGCACTTTTTAAGGCGATTGTACAAAAATTGACAGAGTTCCACTTGAGTAGTGAAGGTGTACGGTTGTTCGGTTGCTCTATTATCAATAGAAAGCCGTTACTAGCTCATCATAGTGTACATGGTTAGACGCTTGACCTCTAATAAGCGTCAAAATAAACAATTACAAACGTAAATCAGATCGATTAACACCACCGTTAAATGACGTGCAAAAAAGATATAACTGGAACTATGAAATCAACTCAAGCCAAAACAAATATTATTAATCAAAAAACTTAGAAAACACAATCACTGGTTCAAATCAAATGCATAATTCCTAACAGTCAAATATAACTTATGTAAGTCAACCAAGAAAAACAAAAATTCCTCCAATTTATCTACATAATGCTCTAAACTATAAGGAAGTTATCTCCGATATCGAGAAAATTATCAACAATAAAAACCACACCACATTATCTGGCAACAAATATCTTAGAAGAAATGCGCAAACCAAAGACGACTATCAAAAACTAACAAAATACTACACCAAAAGTAATATCCAATATCATACATCTCAAAATCCAAACCACAAGCAGCTACAAATAGTGATAAGGAATATACCGATCTTGATAACAAATTATGAGATTGAGAACGAATTGATAAAAAAAAACTTCCCGGTAATCTCAGCGACACGTTCAATTAGTTACAATAAACAACCTATGCCACTCTGCATAATAAACTTAACGAAAAACGATCAAGCTCAAGAAATATTCAAACTTAATAGATTCCAAATTCAATAGTAAGCAAAGAAGCAAGAAAAAAACGCAAAGATTTACAACAATGCCACAGATGTCAATTATTTGGTCACACAGAAAATCACTGCAATCTAAAGCCGCGCTGCGTTAAATGCTTAGGAGATCATCTGTATAAGAAGCACATATTAAACCAAGTTGCGTCAACTGCAGAGAACGTCACCCTGCAAATTATGAAGGCTATAAATTTTTCAATTCTTTGAAAAATACCAACAAAAAACTAATCCGCAACGAAAACCAACACAAATATCGCAAAATCATCCATCAGGAAATAATTCTGGCATAAATAATCAATTATACTATAACGCACTGAAAACTAATAGCTATAATAATAATAATGGTTATGATAATTATAATAATAATAATGCTAATTATAGTAGTAACGGCAATGGCAGTAATAATAATGTGGGAAATAATATTAGCAGCAATAATTCCGTTATTGAAAATATCATAGATTTCATAAAAGACTTAATTAAACAGTTTCTACCACAAATTGAAAGAATATATTCAACTTCATCATACCACAACTTCTAAACGACCCATAATCAACAAAAAACATAAAGCAACCGATAATCAACGATTATCTATTAAAAATCACTCGAAAATTCTTCAATGATATAAACCTTGCAGAAGGCCCTCCAACACACAATCTGGGTAATAAAAATCTACATCAAAGGCTTAGATGAAAATGCCTCAAGATTTAATTAAATTAGTCTAAGAATATAATATTGAAACAAAAATCATTGGATAACAGCTACAGCTGTTGATCTGGTTATTATTATTATTATTATTTATTGAAACCAGTATAAATTTACAATTTTTACAAAGTAAATCTTACAGAGGTAAGTGCAGTTACCTGTTCGCAGAACTGGTTAGAAAGAAAAGAAAAGAAAGAAAGAAAATACAACTAAACATAACTTATAAACTAAATGTATGTTTATATAAATATATTGCTCTAAATTTTGGAAAACCAAATTAAGTTATATAGTGGCTTTGTATGGCATCATCACATATATCTTTACATGAAAGAAAAGTATTAACACTTTTAGACTCTGATATGAAACTTATATAATTTCTTATAATTAATTCATTAAAGGCGTAATATATTATTAATATTGTAATATATCATATACTAAACATTGTTTTTTTATCCATATTTTGAACTTATACTTCCACGTTTAAGTGCTTTTAATACTTTTGAGTTCCCTTGGCAGTCTGTTAAAAATGCTTGTCGCTGTTATGAGACTCATTTTTCTGCTAACAGCCTTCCCCATTAGTGGTATAGATATTTGTTTATTTCTTGTTGTACTCTTTGTAACATTAAATTTTTTTGCTAGTTCTTGGTAGTGATAGCTCAAGGACTCATACGCAAACTGTTGGTCTAGTCTAAGAGGGTTGCTATCAATGTCGTATTTATTTTCATTTACTATTTTCAGTATTCTGCTTCGCAGTCTTCGTAATAGACCTAAATTATTTGCATACGCTCCTCCCCAGGCTATAATTCCATAGTTAATAATACTATGAAAGAAAGCATAATAAATCATTTTTAAAGTTTCATTTGTCATAAATTTTGATAATTCATAAAATAAGAAAACCAGGTACTTGGTTTTATTTATAATACTAGATATGTGTTTGTCCCATTTCATGTTGTAGTCAAATATGATCCTCAAGTATTTGCTTTCTTGAACTCTGCTTATCTTCTGTTCATTAATTCGTATATTGATATTTTCTGGAACACTATCACAGTAATTCCCAAATTTCATATAAACTGTCTTGTCTATATTCAATGATAGTTTATTCAATGCTAACCAAGTTGCTACTTTGTTTAAGTGATTATTCGCTTCTACTTTGGTCCAATCGCTATCGTTAACTAAAGTATGAACAAAAGCGGGCCTAGTATTGTCCCTTGCGGGACTCCTGTAGTCACTGTTAAATATTCACTAATACTACCGTTTACCTTGACTCGTTGTTGTCTGTTTTGTAGGTAATTTCCCAGAAGTTGGAGTGCAGTGCCTCTAATAAAAAAAAAAAAAGATATTGACAATGTACATAATGGCAATTTTTTGGGCATATTGGAGTTACTGGGACGTTATGACAACATTATAGATTCCCATTTGAATGAATTAAGAACATGTCAACCTGAAGAGGAAACTTTCCAAGGCAAAATACATTACATGTCATAAAAAGTCAAAATGAGTTAATCGAACTTTTTGGTAACCAAGTTTCGCAAAATATTTTGAGATAAAGTCAACCAGCAATTTATTATTTAATTATCGCAGATACTACATCAAACAATTCACATTTGGCTTAATTTTTCACCAATGTTCTCAGTTGTTGGTATTTATTGATGTCGACTCTATACTCATATGTTTCAATGCCCAATATTGACCAATATTGACCACCGACTGGACAGAGTTGGTGGTTCCATTTCTTCTGGCAGCTGTTCAAAATAAACAAAAAGCATGTTTTTTGAGAGTGGAGCTGATTTATATTGCGATTCCTAATTCATAAGTTCATTGTCACATTGATGAAATCTATCGTTTGACTTTGTCGGTATTAAACTGTTCTCAATGTCTTGTGCTTCTTTTTCAAAGTCTCTCATAAGTTTTTCTGTTATATTATCTCAATCGAAACTTTGTGATAAACTTATTTTGCACGAATACAGTATTTACATAGTGAACGATAATTTGTATCTTGCAATATTAATTTACTCTGTTTTGAGTTGGAGTGGCATATTTGAAGTCTAAAATCAAAATAAAATTCAGCATCTACCATTTACTGTGTTTTGAACATGCGTCAACTTCTGAAAAGGCAAAAATAAGTGCTCAAAACTCACATTGTGAGTTGAGGAGCAACACAATATGTATATGTACAATAAAAACTGTTTTTTTTTATACAACTTTGGGTATTGTATTTTGGCATGTATCAGTCGAATGTCTAAGTACTTGGCACAAAGCTGATCAATTTACTCATGTCATTAACCAATGACGCAATTTTCGAATGCTTTGTAATGATTTACCCACATGCGCATATCATTTCTCCAATTCATACTGCATTGATTAACAGGAGTCATATATTGCAACAAATGATCGTGAGCATGAGTGGCGTCAAATGTGCCTTCTTTGTAATTAACACTGGTCACTCTTTCGATGAATAATGATTATCTTAACTCATCTCTCGTCATTTTATTGAAATTATCAATGGTTTTTGTTGTGAATGAAACAAATTTGATTCTATTTTCAGAATTCTGGGTTTGCTACGATATCTGAGCGAATCGAGTAGAGAGAATTGACCCGTTTCATATGGACGATGGGAGAGATCATTTCATTTTTTTTAGCAATCTATTGATTCGAGCTATTATGAAGACTCTTAATGTTGTTGAAAAATGAAATTTAAGTCGATTCATGAGAAAGCAAATTATTGATATTCTCGCCCTTGCATTCGCCAGAATCGGCTGATGACTGATTTATTGATGAGTTTTGTCATGAATTTGACGTAAATAGAATTCGAATGCAGTTTTGTATGGCCAAGTCAACCTGCTCTTTTATTGCTGTTCATTCGAAATATTCTTGAAAAAGTACATGAAGAATAATTACTTCTCAACATTTGACCTCATTCAATAAAGTTATGCTAGTCGTTCGTGAGTAGTTTTGTTGATTGTGACAATATAATTGTCGATAATTGTCATGCATAAAAAATGTCTATTTCGAGTATTGCTGTTATTCTGATTGTATTGAATAATAAATCACTGATAAGAATAATGATATTATATTGGAACAGCACGCAATTTTACGAAACAAATAAAACGATTGAATTTGACA
>JAZBGZ010001083.1:0-20977 GCA_037414795.1 Stenodera caucasica | reverse complement strand
CGGCTTGTAATCGGATCCTAATCCGCCACTGTACGGAGCCGGGCACGAAACTGGCCTTTTATTTCGCTCTCCAATAATCGAGGTGGAGAATTGGATGGTTCTTGAAGAATAATTGATGGTGACAATTCACATCGATATCAATTTTCGTTTGATTTACGAAATAATCACAAAATTTGTGTTTATTCGGAGAAATGGCCAATAAAAAACGGCACGTTTCTATTTAATAGTTGCATCGATAAATTCCAATTTCGAAAGCAAATAATTGATAATTGTTTATTTGCATACACCTGAAATCCATATTGCAATTTGCTACAAAATAATCAAAAACTTGTATGTAAATTTAACGACATGGATTATCCTGCAATTAGATCTCTCGAAATTGATAGATTTTTCGATGAAACAATCGCAGTAGGCGTAAATTTAACAAAATAAAATTGCAAATAATGGTTGTTCTAATTTAGCTTGGTGGAGGAAAAGAAGGGGGAGATGGATGGGTTGATTTGAGCAAATTTCGAATAAAATTGCAAAAGTTTTGTTTGGAATAAAACTTGGTCCAGTCTTCTCTATAAATTCGCCTCTCTCTCTCTCTCTTCTAAATTTGAACACAATTAGTTTTATGTTTGTGATAAAGTTCAAGTCCCACCATTGCCTCTTTCTATGTTACTAAGAATTAAGCACAAAGACTGACTTTCTATTTGACTAAAGACATAATTGCACAATGCTATTAATACTGGAACTGGAAAGAGATAGAAGACTAAGACTTGGTCGTATTTATTGTTTTATAAAATACAAAATTAAACCCTTTAATGATAGTTTGTTGATGATGACGATAATAACGTCAAGTTGCCATATTGTTGTGTTGACAGTGGGGACTTTGAAGAAAAGTTCAAGATCGAAATTTAAATAAAAGTCATTTATTTTCAGCTTTATAACGAACTTTTGCCAGTTTATCGAGCTATTCAATTCGAGAGAAAGTCCGGAGATTAGATACAAACCGAACACCTGTTGATAACTTTTTTTTTGGTTCAAGAAATGGAATTGTTTGGCTCAAATCGAAATGGGATTGCGGCTGAAACCACTCTACAAATATTACTAGAATTTAGAACAAAAATATGGAGCTCACGTGTGTAGAATGGTAATTTGAGCAAAGTACTTGTTAAAAATAAAAATCAAACTATTTCGATTCGTCGCAACAATAACGATTTATTGATAGTTTTCGATCGCGAAACAGCGGGATTTCGGGAAAATTCTGGTTGTTTTTCGGAATTTTCTTCAATTTTATTAGGGAAATTGTTCGAGTATCCACTCATGAAAATCGTATCAGACTCAGGATCGGCTTATTTTCAACGTTAACTCTAATAAAATACAAACTCTCTAACGTAATTGAGTCTTATAGAAAAATTGGAACAAGATTTTCGGATCTTATTACGTTTTTTGTTCGATAAATCGAATTAGTACGTTTAAATGGGTTGAGACGTGATAACAGGTGAATGAGGCATTATCGTCGATTCGAATATTGGAGAAAAAACTGCGCTAATTGATGAAAAATTGAGGAAAATACGAGCGCGCGATCCCGGCGCCTCCACCATTTTTCCAACTTGACCGCTCGTAGTTTATTTGAATTTTTCCCAATAAAACGCAACAATTAACGCAAAATTCGACCAAAACACCCCAATTCACACAGTTTTTCTCAGTTTATTCAGATTATTAATCGCAACTCACTCTAATAAAATACAAACTCTCTAACATAATTGAGTCTTAGAGAAAAATTGGAGCAAGATTTTCGGATCTTATTACGTTTTTTGTTCGATAAATCAAATCAGTACGTTTGAATGAGTTGAGACGTGATAACAGGTGAATGAGGCGTTATTATTGATTGTAATAATGAAGAAAATTGGGAAAAAATGCGCTAACTGATTGAAAATTGAGAAAAATACGAGCGCGCGATCCCGGCGCCTCCACCATTTCTCCAACTTGGCCGCTTGTAGTTTATTCGAATTTTTCCAATAAAACGCAACAATTGAGGCAGAATTCGACCAAAATACCCCAGTTTGTCTCAGTTTATTCAGATTATTAATCGCAACTCGATGAAAAATCTCAAAATTGCCATATTCGATTACCTAGAGGGTGTCCAATTAATATTTATTGTAATTCAATATTCCCATTCAATTTTATTAAAGTTTGAAAAGCTCTTGAGAATGAAACCGAAAGAGCAAAGGTGCAGTTTCGCTAATGAAAGTTTCAACGGTTGAGAATATTAAAATTCCAATAACGCTTCTTTGAATCAAATCAAAAGAATGAACAATTCAATAAATATTGAATCGGAGATATCGGCCGGGATATTCGCTGATAAAATTGATGATAAGGCAGATATGAGTAAATTTTCCAACTTACCACTCTTTGATCAGGCTGTCAGAATTGCAACTGTTGCTGGATAAGTCACAGTGGCTACTCGTCACCATGAAAAACTTTTCGAATAGGAATAGGCAAGTTGGAACATGCGCCCCCCAGAAGTTTAGCACACAACCAGAATAGACCAATCAGAAAAATTGACTATAACTACCCCTACTGATGCGAAAGGGGCTGTTTACCACAATCTCTCCGCACATATCCATATTATTTATATTCAAGTGAATTTAATTAGTATTAACACATGGTCAAGGTTGTTTAGATCATTTTAGTTGGGAGATTTGACGATTCCGGAATACTCTTGGAAATTAAATTTCAATTTGAAAAATTAGATTGTAGCATCGTCGGTTCTTAAAAGGATTTACTAATTAAAATCGAATTTTTGCCGATTTTATTCGAACTCATCAATATTTTTATCGTCAACAATATCATCATCAAAGTCGGGGATTTGGATTAAGTCGACAATCTCGTAACTTCATTCTTCAATTCGCGGCCACTCTAATAACTCAATTATCACATTAGCCCTATTCCTGCTGCTTACTACGTGATTATTATCAGTAAAATTTGATTGGGCAGCACAAAAAATCATCTTGGTAAAATAATTGTTATGATTTTGATTGGATCTCCCACAAACAGGTGTAAAAAATCTATGGAATATTTTCTCGAATTTACATTCATATTGCTTTCGAATTTATGTGTACGAGAACAAGTATTCTTTTTCAATTTGAAATGGTTTCAGGGTGATTTTCTATTTTCTGTTTTTGTCCCCCATATCTTTCTACAATTTTAACTTCTACACCTATACATAAAATAAATCCGCATAAAAATAACATATTTCAATGCTTATATTTTTGTTATTCGCTTATTGTGGAAATTTGGGTGAATATCCCGAATTTTCGCGATCTACAATAAAAAACAGTCGTCAATTCTAAAATAAAACGTTTAATTTTAGAAATTTTCCATTATCAAAATGCCACTTATCCACGTAATTTATCTGCCGAAAGTCCAATCGGAGAAGCTGGCCCTTGTCGGTCTCGGAATTTCTTCTGGACTTGTTGTTGTTGTTGCTGTTGTTGTTGTTGTTGGCGTGTTTGTTGAATCGCGCCGTTTCGTCATCACTTTCTTCAAAATATCCCCAAATCCTGTTGTCGATAATATCGCTTTAATGCAGCTACTACTCGACGATTGCGAGACTGATTTGAATAGTTGTTTCGTTTTTTGGAAGTCTCGTGCCCCAATCGCATACGATAATGAACGGACTCTTTGCACGATCGGCTCATCTTTGATTGAGGTCTGGAAAAAATATTGGAATTAATCCACGGAAAATTACGGGAAAATGCAATTACTCTAAGTGAGATTTTCTACTAGAAAAATAAAATTAATCAATTGAGAAATATATAAGAGTGATTCGAGATTATTTAATCACGGGATATTGGATCAATCTCGATTACTATTTAATAAATAGCTGCGATAATTGAGAAAAATTCCAATTTCGCTAATTTCGAGCACACTCGAAAATTCTCCACCCCAAACACAAGAGAATATAATAATCAAATTATTCGAAAAGGAGCATAATCGAGTCGAAGAGTTCGTGCGTGGCTTTAATAACTATAATATTATTATTAGAAAATTGTAATTAAATATTAATTTCAATTACACAAATACATATCTGATTATGATTAATTAGAAAAAGCCGGTTTTTTAGGTTGATGTTCGATTATTCGATAGTTATTTCCGTTTTAAGACGCGACAATTTCTGATAATAATCGAGAATTGACCACAAAACTGCATTATAATGTCCAATCTGATCCATCGTCAATGATATTCCCGATATCTCGATCTCTATCTAGCTCGAGATTTAGGACGGCTCCTATATCAGACTTCCGAACTCTAATCAATAGTAACTCAAATTAATTCTTTGCTAGGATTCGAGACAACTTTAAGCCGACTCATGATACCAACATAAATTATATTTAGTGCGATGAATCTAGATCGATTGATTGTTGTGATTTTTTTAGGTTATAAATGAAGATCTGGATCGAGATTCGATGGAATTTTACAATTTCGACTATAAAACAAAACTCAGATAATCATTATTAATATTCAACATTTAATTTGAATAATTAAGTTATGGCCTTTTCTAAATTGAGATTTGGACGTCCCTAAAGCCGAGTAACTCGAATGTAGAAAAGTGTAGAGGGCGCTAAAACTTGCTGGAATTATTGTAGAAATTCGAACAAGTGGCAATGGGGGAGTCGGAGAGCTTTATTTGGATGAGAGTATAAATAAAACGAACGGTACCTAACAAAAAACCGACCCAAATATAGGCCATTTGTACAGCAAAACTACCGTTTGATCTATATTTGATCGTGGCACACGAAAGCGACTTACATGTCGTGAATATTGTTGTGAACAGAACGAATCATTTTTCGAATCATCAAAATCATTTTCGTTTCTTTGTAGGGCTCTTTCCAAAATTTCAATTGTCCGTTTCGAATAAGTCAAAAGCTCGTTAATTTCGTCCAAATTCAAATAAACTTGATCCAATGTGTTCTTATCGATGAAATCTTTTTGCGTACTTGTCGTACTTTTAATATCGGACAAATCGTCATTGATCCGATAATCATCAGTATCGTTATTATTATCGTTACTGTTATTATTGAAATTGTTTAAATAATTGTTTGTTGATTGTAAATAACGATTTCTAGCACTATTGTAGTTTAGCCAAAAATTATTCCATTCACCGACTTTATTATCGATATCGATAGCTAGATTATTATCGGTGGGTGTTTGTTGGGGATTTTTGCTGAAATATTCACTATGGACACTTTCAATCCAGCTCAAATAACTCGAACCAGGACTCATTATAGTTTTCCCATCACCACCACTATTAACATTATCATTATTATCATCATCATCATCGTCATTGTTGGCCCAATTGCGCTTCGTTAATTCCGCACAACTTCTAACAGCATAATCGGATGATGTACAATCCGATGCTGATGATTCCAACGAGCTATAATTACGACTCGGATACAAAGATGAAGACGTTGAAAACGACATTGTCGGTTTATATTCAGATATCGATTCCAAACTAAGACGATACGTACTGTCCAATGATTTACGATAACGATCGGCGATTTGATTCAAATCGGGACCATCACGATCCGATTGTTGTTGTGGCTCTTTTCGGGGACTCCCCGAGGAGCTGGCGCGACGTACCGTACCGGTACGGCTCAACGTCGACCCCAACAACGTCAAATCAATGAAATCGGCATTGTGATTGTCCCGCAACATCAACGGCTGATTGCTTTGCGAATCACTGGACGATCCACTCAACGAATGCGCGTCTTCACCGTTCGACATTATCAACAATTTTAACAGACAAAATTCAATGTTGTTTATCGTTTAGTGACTTGTTTTGTACTAAATTTGTAATATTGTGATGGGGATGATTATAGGGGTGTTACGCTTTGGAAATCCGCTGATTATGTCGCCATGCCAACGATTTAACACCTGTATAAACGCAAATTCCCGACATACGACCGATTATCAGTCATTATTAAATCAATACAATCTTCATTGACCATCAACTATAATTAGTATTGGCCGAAGGGGGCTAATAATTTCGATTTGTCCCAAAAAAACAACAAATTCAACAACTTCTCAACTTTATTGTAAATAAAAAATCATAAATAGTCTAGTTGGTGCGGAAAAACAAAACAATCAACATTATCCCAAATCAGAGTTGGCAATGAAAACAATCAGCCGCCTTTGATTCGGATAATTCGCTATATGTATTTATATTTAACGGGATTTTGTACAATTGGCTAATTATCAAGTAATCTAATGGAATTTATAGTGGAAACAAAAGTATTCATTTAAAACTCCCCATCTTCATCTCGACTCTTGTTGATTCGCCGATATCGATGATCAATCGTCGTCATCATGAGTGATTCGGCGGTGTTTCGGGTGAGTTTCTTCTTCGCTCGAATCATCATCTCGATCTCTACAATCATTACAATTAATCAATCTGTCATTAAATGGTGATTGAATACCTGGTTTTGGTGTTGGTGATTTGTTTCTTCAAATCTTTATCTTTGTGTATTTTTAAGACGGTGTTCATTTCGAAATCGCGAGTTTTCTTCTTTTTCTCGTGGGCAAATTTTTTGATGTAAGTTATTGGCCGTTTTCTCACATAACTGTCATCTTCATCTTCATCGGAGTCATCACTTTCATCACTATTAGAGTCGCAGTCTCTATTTTTCTTGTCGATACAAATATCTTCATCGTCTATTGGTGGTTGCTTTCTGAATTTAGGCAACTGTTTTTTATGGAGTGACTCTTCTTCATCTGAGTCATCATCGTCGATTTTTGCCGGTTTCTTCGTCAATTTGTTCAATCGATTTTTGAGCTTTGTTTTGGGCGATTCTTCCGAATCATCATCATCATTAAGTTTCAGATTTTTCGCTTTTTTTGTCATTTTACTATCATCGTCATTTCTTGTAAGTGTCTTCAATTTTTTGTTTATTCTTGGTAAATCATCGTTATCACTAAATTTTTTGAATGACTTCAATTTATCATTTTTCTCGAGAGTAAAACAGCTCTTTCCTCTACACTCGTCATCATCATCATCATCATCTGGATTTTTGTATTTTTTCTTGAATTTTTGATTGTCGTTGTAGCGTTGTTTAATTTGTCGTTCATCACTCTCATCAATTTCCACCAATTTGTTATTCTTGTGATTATCGCATTTAAATGTTGGCAATATTGATAAACAAATGAATAGAATCATCCCAAATATTAACAATCTAGATTTAGAACTGTTAATTTATCTCAAATTTGGCGAAAATTGTAACTTACCTCATCTTCACTGTAATTTTTCAACACTTTCAAGGCTTTAATGGAAGAACGAATTTATTGTTATTGATAATGGAATTAATTAAGTAGAATTAAATCGAATCCTTATTAAGGATATGTCGCAATAATAGAAATGAGTAGTGGGGATTTGGTTACATTTTGATAATTTTCATTAAATAAACAAATCACAAATTTAATTAAATTCGATACAGTTTTATCGGCAACTTAAAATAAACTGCTATTGAATAATTCGAAAGAATTGATATTTTTCTATCGTTTCCGTCTTCAATGGTAGGGGTTCTCCATCCTCATTTACCAAAGGTGATTGAAATCTAGACGAGAAAAGGATCAAATCCAAAGTTTGCGTGTATATTTTTAAAATTTTTGGCATTATGCCTTTCTGTTATAAGACTGAAAGTATTGCTTACGTTTTTGACTCGACTAGCAATTATCTAAAAATACATCCCACGGGATCTGCGTTTGTCTAGTTAAATAAAGACGAACGTATCGACAAAGAAAGATACATACGGTCCCGATATTATAATTTGAGTTGTACGATTGTTTGTAGAATCATTAACGAAAATACCTACGCAATTCAATTCGATTTTTGTTTTGTTCAAATTCAATTGAATCCTCGAAATCGAAACGAACCAGAAACTTATAATTCTAGTAGTTTAATTGTAGTTCTGTTTTCAAGTGATCATTTTGCTGTGAAGTAAGTAAATTGTCAATTGTCTGTGACTGAGATTTAGTTGTGGAAAACTTTGTATTTTCCTGAATTTTCCACCACGATTTGTCTCGAATTAATATTAGAACCAATTTTGAACCATTAATTTTTGTTGGAGTTGGCCTCGGTTTCAGATAGTTTTTTCTAAATAATAAAATTCAAGTCGCTTTTGTCGCATCAAGATCGAGATTTGTTCGGAATAGGAATAGTTCTTGTTTTTTTTCTGGTTTGCTGGATTCTTCAAAAATGATAATTATTGCCGCGAATCTTCGATATTCCGAAGTGAATAGAATCAATTTCTATTATTAGTAAGGAATATTTTCCAATAAGAATTCCAATTGGAAAATTCCCCTTATTCGATTCAGAAACGATTTTGATTTTTTCCAATAAAAAAGACGCATTTCATCTTTATTTGCGTCTCTACTTCCTAGCGGAAAAATTGCATTTCACCATAAATTCCTTTGTTTTCGATGCAATTGTTATTTTTAAAATTCCTGAAACTCACTGTTAATCATATTTGATTTGGCATAAATTTGAAGAAAAAAAAAAAATTGGACACCTTTCTATTTAAATTCTAATAATTGGAGTTGTAATTATGATTCGATCATCGATTGCCTTCTTTTCTTCAACAAATCAATCGGAAGATTTCTATATTTAAACTTTAATGGAAACTGAAACAGTTCATCGTCCGGAAAAATTCATCATTCATCACTGAAATTGTGTCAAAGACCTCATGTTTCTATTTTTCTGTAAACAAAAACGTGAAAAAAATCCTACATTATTGCTTATTATTTTTAAATAAAAATTGCTTTCTTATTTTCAAGAAAATTTGGCACTCAATTTAGACTTTGTTGATATTTATTGGGAAATCTCTAAAAATATAACAAAGTCTCTTGATAATGACGCCGAAACATTTTATTTATTATTATTATTATTCATTATTATTCATACATTTTTTTCGTTCTCTCAGTATTTTAAAAATAAATTCTCTAAATCGAAGCCAGTTCGAAATCGTTTTTTCTAGAGTGCAGTTGAAACTGGAAAATGGGCAACACTTATAGTGAAAATGTACAAATCGAACCGAAAGAAATCGATTATTGGTGGAACAACACAACTGAAAATGGAAGAACAGAAAATAAGGCAACTATCCCCAAAAATAACGAGACGAATAAAATTGAAGAGACGGATGAGCGACGTAAGGAGCGAATTCGGGACGAATTGAACGAATTCAAATTGGAATTGGCACGTAAACACGAAAAACGCAGACAATTAATCCAAGAAAAACAAAAAGAAATGGCCGAATTACGTCAACAAGTCAAACAATTGACGGAAGAAAACGCAGAATTGAAGAAATCGTATCCGAATTACGATGAAATCGAATCGTTGAAGAAACAGAATAGCGAGTTAAAAACTGATTTGGAAACGATCACAATCGATTTGAATCAATTACAAGAGCTACACCAGCGTAACCGTGAGTTGAAAATAATCGTGGCCAATACGCAAAAAGAGTTACAAGAGATGAACAGTGAAATTGTGAATTTCGAGAAAGAGCGCGACGATTACAAGAATCACGTGAAAGCCTTGAAGGATGTGATCTCCGTTTCGAAACAGATGCTGCAAATTCGAGAAAATCAGCTCACTGAAGTAACAATTTTCGGAATCATCAATCAATTCGATCTAATTGAAAATTTGTTTTTCAGCTGAAAGAAAAAGTGACCGAAATCGAAACATCGTTGGCTAGTCGAGATTTGGCAACGTTATCGCAGGATTTACAAAAAGAGTACGAAAAACAGCTGGAAAATATGCGAAAATTGAAAATCTCCTATGAGGAGCGTCTACGGGCCCACGTCAAGGAAAAAGACGAGATGCGCAACGTTTTGGACGCGACCAAAAAAGAGCTACAACAACAACAACAGAAAAATCTGTAATTATTCTAAATTATTTAATAATTAATGATTATTTAACAAATGTGTTGATTTTTAGCGAATTACAGACCAATATTGATCGATTGGATGATGAAAATTCGAAGAAATATGACGAAATTAAAAGTTTAGAATCGAATTTGGGCTTAACGAAAGCCGAATGTCGTCAATATCAAGCCGAATTAACCGTAATCAATCAGTTATTTTCGCAGATTTTATTGAATTTCAGCAATAATCAAGACACCGATATCGATCGTTTAATCGAATTATTAGAAGAAAATCACCATTTATTACAAGATATCGCAATTAATGAAGAATCGAACGAGATAGCATCGGCCTTACCGAAAGTCTTACTCGATTTAGTCCAGAAAGTCAGCAATACCAATGATAATGATAATGATAATGATAATAATGATGATGATGATAGTAAAGAGAAAGAACAAGGCGTTTATCAGTTGAATAGTGCAACGGAAATTGTGGAAAATTTGCCGAAAGTGTGGAAAATTCTGATACAATTACTGAGCCAACAATGCGCCCCAGTGAATGTCCTCAAAACTGAAGGTACCGATAATCCGTGCTATAAACTCGTACAAACGCCCAAAGGATCCCAGTTAGTCTTGAGCGTCAGTCGTACTTTTATCCGTTTAAAAGTAACCAAACAAAATTCATCGTTATTCTTCAATTAAATCCGTTTCTTTCTAGGATTTGATTTTGGAGAAGAAATCATTGGAACGTGAAACCGGCCATCTGAAACAATTGAACACACATTTAGAATGTCGTCTACAAGAACACGAAAAACGTTTAGAAATGGTCTCGAAAGAATTGACAGAAACATGGCATGTTGTTGGACAATTACAAAAGAAACATCAATTATTGCATACGCAAGAGAAGATTTTGCGTTATGAATTGGCCCAAAAACGGCAATTACTCAATCAATTAAAGGACGAACTGGAATATAGTCGGGAGAAATGGTTGGAGGCACGCGAGAAGAACACAACAACGGAGAAACAATGGGAACAATTGAGGAACGAATTTGCATCCAGAAAGAACGCACAAAGTAAGCTATTCCCCAAAAATTTGCTCCCAATAACTAAAAGATTGATTCCAAACTTCGTTTTTTCTTGCAGATGACGATTCCAACAACAGTCTAGAAAGCGGCTACAGTGACGGCCGTGAATGCTCCTCATCAAACGATGATGATGAAGAACCAGGCTATGAAACCGACATTTCCGAATGTAATCAACGTGAAATTGATGAAACCACAACAACATCACCGCCACAACCGATCGTTGATGTGATTCAAAATGAGATTTTAACTATTGTTGCTGAAGCTGAAACTGAAATATTTCCTGATAATAATAATAATCGTGATCAACCGAGTAGTAGTAACAGCAGTTTGGATGAAATTCTTTCCGCGAGAGAAGAACGTTTAAGTCGTTTGGAGGGACAATGTAATAGTTTAGTAAAACAAGTGGTGAGTACGACGGATCGTAGTGCAGCTATATCGAATCGTTTGGATGTTTTACACGAGATTTACGGCGAAACTAGTCGAGACAACACGAATGAAGATGAAGATGAGGATGTACCTGCTGAAAATTAGTTCTACCACTTAAGTATTGAATATTTATAAATGTTTTTATATATATTTCTTGTATATGTATATAATAGATGTCTAGATATATAATAAACGAATTGTCAATGTCATAATTGTTGAATTTCAAAATTCGAAATGATCAATTTCTTTTACGAAAATTTACTGCTAGGATTTGTGAATCTACTGAAATCATTACCGTTCGTCGGTAATGTAGTTATTGAGCGATATCCGCCGATTTTATTCGGGGAAATCCAGCAATGGCATCACGTCAATCAGGTCTATTTACCGGAAGATTTACGGAATTTCTATTTATCGACGAACGGTTTTTGTTTGAGTTATAAAATCAATTATATTCTGGATAATCGTAGTGAAATTGAAGCTAAAATCAGAATTAATAATTTAGAAAATTTAACAAAACTCACAAATTTCGATATTTCACCTGATGCTTTGTGGAAATTGCGCGTATCAACACCAGAAGTTGTTATGTTCACATTAGAGAGAATCAACGATTTCTCCGAGGTGATTATTCATTTATCTAAATATTGTTGTTTTGAGTCAATTTTCAGGTTGTTATAGTTTATCCTAATCCAGAATCGCAGCCGAATTTCTGGCTCTACATCAAAACACAAAATTTCTATTATCTTTGCGACAATTTCACCCAATATTTCCGGATGTGTTTGGGACATTTAGCAATACCAGAATGGCAATTATCGATCTTACCGAATGGCTTATCGCAAATTTCGCGGGAAATATTCCAAATATTGGCACCAGGAATTTTCGAACGTCAACTAACATTTCCGGATCAATTGAACAAAATCGATCCGAAAATATTCAACGATACCGACGATAATAATACCGATAACAATAATAATAATAATAATGGTGTGGAGGTCAAAAAGAAGCCTGAAAAGCCAAAAAAGAAAAAAGTCGTTTAATATTTATTCCGACTATTTTGCGAATAAATACAAATCCACTTCTATGAAGAATTATCACTTTTAAAAAAATTAAAATATTACCAAATAAATACATTGATTCGATTAAATAAATCACAAACTATTTTTCGATTTGACCAAATTGAATGATTTTGTTCGCAATAATGCATCAGTTCTTGCTGTTAATTTCTGATCAATAACAACATCATTTGTTCGATTCAATTGTCTATCATTTACAACAATATTACTTTCTTCGGATAAATCAGCCAAATTCAATGATGGATCCAACATATCGGTACCTTGTTCTATTGGAGGTAAATCATTATTATCACAGTTATCATTTGAAATTTCCTCCTCTTGTCCCAAACGTTCTTTAATTTTATTACAATTATTTGTTATATGTTTTGTTACACTGAAATTTTTGAACGATTCCATTGTTATTTGTTTGTTTAAAAAGGCTTCCGGTATTGCTAGAATTTCACTCAAACCAGGACCACATTCTTTTGTTGTTGTTGTTGCTGTTGTTGTGGTTGTTGTAATTGTTGTTCCTACCGATTTCACCATATTATCATACTTTTTAATATCCAAATTATGTTTTAAAGTTACATTATTCACCAATTGTTCCATCGATAGATTTTTCTCCGATTTTACATTAAAATTTGTCGCAACTATAGGCTGTATATCTTTAGCATCTGTACATTGTAATAAACCCAATAAATTTGGTAATGTTGCTTTCAATTCTGGTGTATGCATGAATAAATACCAACGTAACTGAGCTATATTTTTGTTCAATAAATATACAGCGTAAGTGAATTGGATTTTGTCTTTTCCTTTTGTAAAAAGTGGAAACCTGCAAACAATTTATATTGAATTAATGTGCTAATTAATAGATGAAAATCTACTCTTTTTCATATTCAGGAAGAATGGGCGAGATAAAATCGGAAACAGATGATCTTGCACCATAATGAGTCATTGGATATCTTAAAGGTAATTGTAAAAATGTTGAACACATCGTTAAAACATGTGTAGTATAGCCTAAAGCTACCGAAATTCCCTGATCGGAACAATCTTCAAATAAAATTATCAATAATTATGATAAAATCATAATTTAAATAATCGAAATTACCAGATAGAATATCAGCATTCGGTAGATAAATTCCATGAATTGTATATTTTATATCTGAATGTTTCTCTATTGGATAAATAAATAATAATTGTTGTAATAATTGTTTGCGTCTTTGAAATAATTGTGTATGTAGAGTTTGTAATGTTTCTAAATTACGTCCAATTGTCCGTTTTAATTCTCTCAATTTTTCTATGTCTTTATTTAAATGATAGTAATTTTCCATTATATTCGAACCTAAAATAAAATTTGTGTTTATTTTATTTTTCTGATAGTCAAACTTACTTTTGTCTTCATTCAAATCGATGAGATCTTTCAATTCGCGTTTATATCGTCGTATAGCTGCAGTTTTTTTATCTTTTTCTTGTGATAATAATTTCGTTCGAAATTGGGCAATTTCTATTTGATTTCTAATTTTCAACATTTCTTTACGTTGTAATTTAGTCGGTTTCGTTTCCAACATTTTATTCAACGAATTCATTGTTAATAATTGTGGAGCATAACGTATATTTGTTTGACTAGATGTAGCTAATTGTAAATTATCATTATCAACATCATTATCATTAGAGCCTGATTTTGTCTCGATTCTCTCACGCAACAGATCAACATCAATAATCTTATTTTTTATCGATATTTGTAATGAATGTAAATATCTCAATTTATTTATATCGTAACTATTACGAATTTCATTATTTAAAACTTTTATAGTTGTCTTACGTTGGATTTTCCTATTATTAATATCTTGTATTAAATTTAAATTATCGATAAACGGTAATTGTCGATTACAGTTCCAATTAATTACATCGTAACATGTAAAATAACCATAACGCATTAATAATATCACAGTATTTTCACGAAAAAAATTCGACTGAATTTCAGCTGATTTATTACTTAAATAAATTAAACCTGAAAAATTTATACCCCATGTTGTCACAATTATGTCATTATCATCAGGACAATGGCGCCATATTCTCAGAACAATCGCTAGAATAGAAAATTATCACAAAAAAAAAATAGCGACAATAACTCAAAAACGAACCCGTTGCAGCCAAATTCGTTAAATTTCGCTGATCTAATTCACCCCATTTGGGATTGTTATTGGCGATTTTATCGCTCGTATAGAACGGAGCACTCAATGTTGTTAAATGCAATGTAAAATAATACGACTGATTCTTTGATAAGTCCGGTAAATTGAAACCGAAAATCTGGCAAACATGTCGCAGGCGTAACTACAAATAATATTGTTAGAAATACAACTATTTCTGAGGTGATTTGGATACTTGTTGTGTTATTAATGGGGCCCATTGTCGGCTACGTTGGCGAACTAGCGAATTGTCTGCTAGACAAAAATTCATGACATCTAGAAATATAACAATAGATTTGAGGTTATGTTCGTGTAAATAATCAACTCACTTTATTATTAACAACTGATTATTGGAAATTTTGGAATACTACTCGAATTTGTTTGGAAATCCAACTAAGTACTTGTTTTTTATCTATGTTAATTGCAATTATAATTTAATTTAATTACGTTGGGGAATTCATCTGTCAGAGTATAGCAACTAATCGGTAAGTAAGTGATCTGTGTGGTAAAGATATTTGGGCGGGTAATTCAAAAAGTGGTAATTTTTCCAGTGATTTGTAAATATACGATAAAAAAAAAATCATCAAAAAGCGACAAGATTTGGGAACAACAACTATAATTTTAGAAACTTGTTTTTAATAATTCAGATAAATGAGGAATTTCCACTACTTGACTCCGATCACCTTGACCATTCTCACAGACAACTCTTGTTTTTAATTTCAGTCGAGCGTTTATCGTGAAACAATGTTCTTCCAATTATTTGTAATTTTAGTTTTATTTCTGAGAATTAATGATGCGTTCGAAGTGCCCGACGCTCTAGTTGAAGTTTATACACCGAAAGGCTTTCGAGTATCGATTCCAGGTAATTTTGAAAAATGTCTCAAATTTTGGCCATTTTTGATTGTTATAATTCTAGATCAAGAGGGGATCAAATTGTTCGCTTTTCATGGTAAAATCAACGAAGATTTCGATAGTCGTGAAGCTGGTACATTTGCTGTTGATATAGTAAAACCGAAAAAGGGCCGTTGGACGTTCTACGAGCCGAATACAAAATTGAAAATAAACGATACAATTTATTTTTGGACTTATGTTGATTATTTCGATGGCGTCAGAAAATTGGGCTATCCCAGAGACAATCAAGAATATAGAGTTACCAGTAATATTAATTGATTTCTTAGGAAAATTTTAATTGATAACAATAATTACAGGACTGATTCCTTTGGAAACTACAACAAAACAACCTCCAACTACTAATCAAGAATGTCTTGAATCAATCACTAGAGTTAATGGAAAAACCACTTGCGTTGACACGGTCATTTTCAATGAACCATTCAATTTGATAAGATCGAGCCATTGGAGGACGGAAGTCAAATTCGCCGATGCGCCAGTAATTATAGAATTAATCCATAAATCGCTTCAATTATATTTATTACAATTTTTAGGATTACGAATTCGTCATCTATCAGAATCATCCGGATATAATCAAAATTTCCGATGGTCGTCTTGTTATAAAGCCCTACTTATCGGATGAGATCTTCGGCGCACATTTCACAAGCTCCCACCATACTTATGATTTAGGCAGAAAGTATTATTAATCGTCACCATTAATTATGTTGGAATATAACTGAATTGATTTTGTAGCTGTACGGGGATTAGAGGCGAAACTGAATGTGTCCAAACGCCGATTTCTTATCTAACTTTACCACCGATAGCCTCCGGACAAATTTCAACCAAACAAAAATTCTCCTTCACTTACGGCAAAATCGAAATCAAAGCCAAATTACCGGAAGGCGATTGGATATATCCCGAATTATACTTAAATCCGACAACAAACAAATACGGCAATACTAAAAAATATGAAGGTGGTCAAATTCGTATCGCATTCACTGGCGGTAATGCCGATTTATCGAAACAATTACAAGGTGGTTTAATATTGGGCAATACAATATCGGCACGACATTACGCAATTGTATCAATTGAAAATAAAAATCATGAAAGTTGGACGAAAGATTTCCATAAATATTGGGTGATATGGACGGCTGATCATATAGAAGTTGGTGTTGATGATCAAAGTTATGGTACAATTTATCCACCGGTTGATGGTTGGGCCAGTTTAAAGAACGATTTAGATTTGAATGATTCGGTTGAACGTTGGCGAAATGGTACAACAATGGCGCCATTCGATACTGATATGTATGTAACAATTGGTGTTGGGGTAGGTGGTCAAAATTTCGACGATCGTGAAGATGACTCGAAACCATGGAACAATCTAGATCCCAAAAATCAATTGAAATTTTTCAAAGCCAAACAACAATGGTTGAATACATGGAAACAATCGGCCGCTCTAGAAGTGGAGCATATCAAAATATTCGCTGTTTAAAATAGAAATATTTTTGATAAGCGACTTTAGGTCATAATAAGATAAGGTTTTATATGTATAATAAATACGTTTTTATAACAAGCTTGCTTTCCATAATGTATAATAATAATCCCCTCTTAGTATCGATGAATACTGATTATAATAGACTAATTAAGAATTCAATCATTTCTCTAAATGTCAACTGTTTAAACAATTGAGCCACTTTCGCCAACATGGCACACTTGTTTATTATACTAATCGCACTCTCTATAACCAATATTGCTGCTATAGGTGATTATTATTATATTATTATCATTATTAATCAATAAATAAAATTTTTACCAGAATCGAATTTTTATCGTGAAGAATTATGTGCCAAAGTGAACGGTTCCTGTGTTCTCCAAAACGAATGTCCCCACTCTGTTGATAAAGAACATAAAAATCTTTGTTCTGGACAATTAAATGATGGTGCAATCTGCTGCAAAAACTGTAATTAAATTTATTTATAATAAATTAAATAGTTTCAAATTAATTTTCTAGTTCCTCGAGACAAGGTGAATTGTTATCAATTATACAATGATTGTAGATCGGAATGTCCAAGTAATTTATCACTAGGACGAAAAGGTTGTCCAAAAGGAAAAGTTTGTTGTGTTTTAATTTAGGTTAAACTGAAATTTCGTTTTGTTTTTTTTTTTTTGTGTAAAAAATATAACATCACAAATTTTTATTGTTTTAAAAAAAAATCCAATATACTAATTATCAATATTAATATTAATATTTTAATAGAAAAATTTTAATTATCTCTCACAAATCACCATCAGCCTCTCTCTCTGCTAGTTATTTATTATTATTTTTAATTCACAAGTGAAGCATTTTTTTTTTAATTATTTGGGGAACATTATAGGTAACAACTTGTATTGTTAATCAGCTAGTCGCGGTTTACGTTTTCTAGCATTTGGACTACTTGGTGTACTGTTGGTTTGATCTGTTGGCTCACTTGTATCCTTATCAGAAACATCAGCATCATCTAATAAATCGTCTTTAATATCCTCATCACCCTAAAAATTTGAAATAATTCAAAACAAATTATAATTCATAATGCATCTAGGATTATATTGAAAGAAATTTATACGGAAATATTTATTACCAGTTCATCATCGGAATTTTTCGATTTCTCCTGTTCTTTCGTAACAATAATAACTTGTTTTGGTGGATAAATTAGATCAATTAAACATACAAGTATTAAACCTAATAATGCGCCCAATATAATTGTTGCTATAGCGAAAATTAAATATGAACCCCATGTTGGAAGTCCAAAATCGTCCATCAATTTAGTATGAATCGTCTACAACAAAAGTTAATAAAAGTCAAATAATAATGACAATATTTGAAATATCTATACTCGTAATGTTTGTGATAATTTGAAAAATGTCGAAACGATTGTCATTTGTATCGAATTTGGTGATTTCCAATAAGGCACAGGTTCGACTTGTTGCCATTTCTTTTCAACAATAAATGCCATAAATGATTCACGATCTCTTGAACCTTTATATTGTCGAAATTCGCCATTAAGCACACTAAAATAGATTCATGTTAATTGTTATGGAAAATTAACAATTTCAACGAATATTAACTGGAATATTGTTGGTAAAGCTGTCACCATAAATCTACCACTTAAACCAGGCGATGACGTTACATCAACTTGTGCTACTTTGATTCCCATATCCACACCCCATAAAGCAAATTTTTTCCATGTTTCTTGTAAACCTTTGCAAGCTGGACACCATGGTGCATAACTATAAAACAATTTCTATGTTATTATCAAAGATTATCAATAAAATGACTCAAATTTATATCTAATCAGAGAGTGCTATGAAAACATGAAATGCATGTAATATCATTGGAATTACAAATATCTTGATACAAATTGGATGAGTCATTGAGAATTCGATTGATTTCTATGCAAAATAAATCGATTTTATCAAAAATAATATAATTATTGAATAGTGGAATAGAAAACCGGTCTTTTTTGTTCAATATTTGATCAGTCAACCTAATATCCGCCCGGCAAATCTGTAATTTTTCTAAAAAAAATAACCAACTTACAATTCTACCATCCATTCATTCTTCAACATATCAGTCCAATTATCTTCAGTTAATATTATTGGGTCTTTTTGTCCATTAACATTTAAAAAAATTGAAATTATAATGAAAATAATTAAACACATCACTCCACCGCGCGCCATATTGGAAATAGAAAGAAATTTGACAGAAACATTTGAAAAGAAAAACAAGTGACATCTACAACTAATCCAACTATTTTTTATTTTATTGATTTAGCAAATTCGAGTCTAATTAATCATTTTTATTACTTTTCTTTCTGTTAATCGTAACCTAAGCAATGAGTTTTTCAATCGAAGACTATCTATTTTTACTTATTTCACAATGCTTATTTTTTCCAATAAGTGGTACAAATGGCGCCGAAATTTAGAATCTGTCAAATAACTGCAATTATTCCAGTGTTCGAGGTGTGGAACCAGTAATGAGAAAAATTCCAAGATTATGAATATTTATTGAATTTTGTACAAGACTTTAGTAAAATAAATTGTTTTTGATTAGATTCTCATTTGTATCAAATTATTTCGCATTAACGTTGAGCTAATCGAGCAACTTCATTACAAAAATCCGCTGTTCGAATGCTCGAGAGATTTTGTAGACGCACTCGATATTTATTGCGCAGGTTTTTTATATAACCTTAAAATTTTCACATAACCTGAAATAATCACATTGATTTTCTACTGTTATTAATTATTCAGTTAAATGAAACTGTGAAATAATGAAGAATAAAGTGAAAAAACAACCAAAAGATGACGATTCAATCGATAATGAGTATGACGATACGAATGAAGTCACCAAAAAATGGTTTGAAGAGGTACTTCCATTATTTCAATCCCAAACAAATATTCCAAATTTTATTTCAATTTAACAGTTACCAGATGTTCCAAAACAATTCGAACCAGTTACAGAACAAATTTTGATTGATTTAAGAGATGAAGCTGAGAGATGCTATAAATGTGAAGTTACAAATTTCAATATTAGTGAGTCTTGGAAGTTTCCTCAATATAGTGTTGATTTTAATGGGATTTTTTTGTAGAAAACTCAAAAACAAATCCAAATCATCAATGGATGAAAACCGTAATGTCGAAAGGTACAGTTTCTGATAAAGTTGCAGCATTCACTGTAACAGTACAAGATAATCCTGTATATAATTTGGAAACAATACAAAATTTGGTTGGTATGGTTAAAATTGGTAAAAAGAAAGAATGTACAGTTGTTATGGGTAAGTTTTCTATCATATTAACTATTTAAAAGAATAATTGAATTATGTGATATTATAGATGTCTTGACTGAATTATTTTTGAGTGATTTATTACGCCCTAATTGTAAATTAAAAACGTTTAGTCAACAACCCCTATCATTATTGAATGATTTAACTAGTGGTAACGCTATAACACGTCGAAAATACTTATCAATTTGGTATTTCGAAGCGGAATTGAAACAGTGCTTCATAAATTTTGTACAAGCCTTAAATAACATAGCCCATGATACTGTCGAAAATAATAAAGAAAAAGCTATAACTTGTATGTATAAATTATTAGTCGCTAATCCAGAACAAGAGAAGGTAAATTATTTTAATTACTGCATAATTTTTATTAATTTCGAATTGTTTCAGAATCTATTATCGAATCTTGTAAACAAATTGGGTGATCCATCACAAAAAGTAGCATCGAAGATCATTTATAGTTTAACACAATTATTATTTAAGCATTCCAATATGCAGATTGTTGTATTGAATGAAATTGAGAAATTATTATTTCGTCCAAATATTTCGACAAAAGCTCAATATTATGGATTATGTTTCCTATCACAATTTTACTTAAGTAATGAAAGCTCTGATGTAGCTAAG
>JAZBGZ010001081.1:7589-23003 GCA_037414795.1 Stenodera caucasica | reverse complement strand
ATTCCAGGCTCATAGACTTTTTCTTCGATTTGTGACTGATGAAAATTTTTACTGTGATAACGTTTATAATGCCCTAACAATAAATAGGAATTAATAGAAGGAAATTGAGTGGTCGAAAAAATTACTTAAAGCTTCTAGCGTTAACATACTAATACTGGATGTGTCATAATTAATAAAACTGTTGAAATTCCTACTAGTTATTCTACTAGAAGTTCGGTTTTCTTCACTTTGTTTCGAAGAAAATGACGCTAAAGAAAACCTAAAAAACGAAACATTATTGTTTTTATCAAAAATGATTTCGAATAAATTACCTCATATCTTTGTCCATTTCTAGTAAATTTTCAGCCGATCCAGTTTTAGTTTTAGTTGCATCTTCATCAAAATCCATTAAGACGCTTATAGTTTTAACATTATCATCGTCAATTTCGAACTCATCTCGACTAATTAAACCATTCTCATCCAAACTGATACTGCTGTTTAACGGTTCAGCAAACAAACTGAAATTGGACAATAATTATCTCATTATAGATTGGTTTTTGTTATTAAGCGAAAAAACTCTAGATGAACTAGCCACTTATTTAAATTTAAACCAAGATTTGATATTAGAACAAATTTTATTCTTTGAAATTTGAAATTAGTCTATCAAGTTGAGTTTTCGCATTCTCTTGACCCGATAAGCACTGTCCAAATATTTGAGAACCTGCAATTTTGACATGGGTTGAATTTCACAACAAAAATTAGATTACTATAGTTTTTATTGTAGACCATCCTTAAAATTAACTAACCATTCTAAATAAATCTCACGTTATACACAAACTTATTTACAAAACAGTTATAATCAGATCTAAAGAGAGACTTCGATAATGTGCCATCTATACAAATAAAAATACACAAACATTTATAAGTTATTATGATTTTAGACAGCTTTATTCCCCATTGAAACTTTCGATACCATATAAATACCGACAATTAAACCGAATAAGCCTATAGCACTGCCGAAAATCTCAACAATTAAAATTTTAACAAACAATGCAGGATTTGCAGCATCAGCTAATGCAGCACCTGAACCAACAATACCGACAGCAATACCACAAAATAAATTAACAAGACCAACAGCAAAACCGGCACCAAACATCAAATAGCCCGATAGCCAATTTCTGCCTTTTACAATATCATTAGTCTCAATCAATTTCCATGAGAATTCTTCTAATAGACCAGATAAAACAATTGCTGTTATTAAACCATAAATGGCAACGGCCTCACAAAAAATTACTGATATTAAATTTTTTGTTTTGATTCGTGGAGCTTTCACACCACCACCAATAATACTGACACCTGTTGTATAAATCCCAATTGCAGCTCCAACAACTGATAAGGCTACTGATAAGCCGATTCCAATACATGCCCACATATGGGGCGATGTGTTCTCTAAAAACCATCCAATACTAACACGTTCGCCTTTACCAGTTAAAACATGATATAAGGATAAGAATAAAATTGAAGTTGTTGCTGTACCTACAAAAGTATAACCCAGAATCGCTCGCATTGTACTATTATTATCTAGAAAAACAATCAATATTATTCAATATCAATACAATAGTCGAAAACTTACAATTTCTGTCTAATTTACTGAAATTCCGAAACTAGAACGATGATGGAGCTCACGTGAGTTGATCCCACCTGACCACTGGCTACTCCCCACAAGAAATTCAAACAATAATCAATTAATTCTAAGAAATTGATTTAATTAACGAAAACAATAAAACTCACTTACCGTTAATTCAAGCAAATCGAGAATTTTCTCCACAATTTTCTAATCATTCAAAGAAAACTAGATTTAACAATTTTCTACAAGAAACGTCACAACTGTCAATAATCGTTGTGGTCGATAAAGCAGGAAATGACCGCATTGGCGGCCGATAAAAATCAATTTTTATATGCGCGAATTTATGAATTCGGTGAAATAATTAATAAAAATTACTCAAACAACAAGAGAACCTATAAAATTTCGGTGATCAATCAATATCTAGTCGAAAATTTCAATAAAAATATTGATATAAAAGTGAGTAAGAGGGGTTATGTTTACAGGGGTTGTTCATTATTATCTCGCGAACTATATACAGGTGTGATCGAAAAATAATTTTGCTTACCTTAATAAAAACGTCTGGTATACATATAATTCATGGGCCAATTTCTTATTGATATTATCGACAAGAATTATATGTTTATAAATTATTTCGCGATTTTTTTTCAGATTAATTTCCTTGATTAATTGTTGACGTTTATCACCTTTACAACATTTAATTATTGTATTAATCAATAACAAAGCTCCGAATTGTAGATCTTTCGAGTCTTCACTCCATATAAATGGTATTAATTCATCTATAGGTAATTGTTTTATTATCTAAAAATATAGTTTTTCATGACATATTTATAATTCATTAGGAAAATTACCTCTTCTTTCCATTTAACGAAATTTGAGTCACGATATACTAATATTTTATGTAAAACTGATAATGCGTAAATCGTTTGTTCAGCTTCTGATGGCTCTTTTATCACCGTTATTATTTTATTCAGTAAATCTGTTGTTATTTCATTGAGAAAGCCTTTTTGAAATAAATGGACGATGGCAATTAAACAAGCCGTTAATTGTTTGTTTTTTATTTCTTTTGTAGTGAAATGGTCGATCAATAAGAGATGTTTTTCAGTCTTTGCTGAAAACAAATAAAAATACCATAAATCAAGGACTTTTCCATTAAACAAAACAACTATGCTATAAAAGAAAAAAACAAGAGAATGGAATTCGCAGGAGATTAGGATATATTTGACGACAAAGGCAAGATCCGAGTTGCCATAATACTAGAACAGTGGTGGCCAAACTACTAAAGTTTATCCATGTTTTTGGCAAAGAAATACCTTGATAAAAATTACCGAAAAAAATAGTTGACAAAAATTGTGGGAGCCTCGATTTAGAAGCCATTGAATCAGATTATCACAAAAATAATGTAACCACCGTAAACAAACAATTGAGAAATTTTGTTTTAAATCCAATTAACTATTATCTGAGTTATTTATTTTGAGTGAAATTAGTTTTAATTAATCTTAAAACAAAAACAAGGATATCCATCAGTTTTTGTTCAAAATTAATGGAGCTTCTTTTCTCTAGTCATCATTGTTCGTTGCTTTAGTTATTCTCTAGAAGAGAGTTGACGATGATAATCGCGGATATGAAAAAGAGAAATTATTTCGCAATTTAAATAAAACTCACCTAATTGTTTGATAAATTCTGGATCCACGCTCAAGTTGTATAGCCGCTCAAAACTTTGTCGTCTTTTATCATCATCATCATCGTTAATGTGCTTAAGAATATTCTCGATGTAATAGTCTAGGGAATAATCGAGTTTTAAGAAATAACCATCTTTTATTTCACTGAAATTATCATTAGATATGTGAGTGTTAACAATTGCGCCATCATTTGTATTTAAAATTTTCAAGCCGTAACGATTATTCTCGTATTTCTAAAATTATTTACAAAATATAAAACAGCGAATATTTTTTTTTAATTAAACACAATATACTTGTTGAAATAAACGACAAACACTTTCAATATTCTCTTCTAATGATTGTTTCATATCAATTTCATGTAGGTCTTTATTATTACCTTCCAAATTTTCCACAGATATTTTAATTAACGACATTTTATTAGCTAAAAATTTTCACAACTACCTATAATTTTTTTCCAACCGGAAAGTACGTGGGACTATTTTATTCTTATCTAATGATAAGACTCGCGCTTGTTTAAGTTAGATATTGATTATCTTACCACAATAACAACGCAATTTTTTGTAACAATATTTGATGAATTAATCAACAAAATGCATTTTTATATTCAAATAGAGTCATAATTGCCGAGCAAGTCCTGATCTTTTTATTGTAATTCTCAATTCTAACATCATGGAATTGATGCCTCTTTGCGTTCGTTTCAAACTTGGAGATGTTCAATTCTCGAATTCTAGAGTAAATTTGAGATTCAGCCGGTGACATCTAGTGATTTCGCGTGAAACAAATCTAGATCTTGCTACGTCACTAGTTAGGATTGGTGTATCGTAGTGTATGATAGGTTAGTTTAAATAATAAACGCTAGATGGCCCTTATTTGTGGTATTTCTAATGTTTTTTAACAGTTTCTTGATTAATTTCAAGCGATTATGCTCGACTCAATTTTTTTTTGCAGGATGTAGGGGATGATTCATATGACTTAAGTCGGGTGGATTCTTTTCGAATTCGCTGATCTCCTTCATACCGACTTCAACGATCGCCCATAATTCCGGGTGTTCTTTTTTATAAGTCGTGTACCATTTTGTTACCGCTGTGTACGAAGAGAAATCGAAATTGATGGCTTCCAAACTCATTGTTGCTGTTATCAGTTGAAAATCGGCTATTGTGATATCATCACCGGCAGCATATTTCTTACCAAGTCTTCTTAAATATGTTTCGAAATTATCCAGAGCAATATGTACTTTTTTCAAACTGAGCGGTGTTTGTTTATAATCGAAAAATATCGGTGCCAACTACCAAAAATTCAATATTTTCTTTATTTGTTGAAAATTTTATTTATTAACTGTACTTACAGCGTGTTCCATTATGTATCGATAATATGTGGATAGATTGAAGCAAAGTCGGTGATTGACGATGGCTCGAGCTTTCACGTCCTTAGGATAAAGCTTATCGTCTTTGCCGTACTTATCAACCAGGTATTGTAAAATTGCATTGCTGTAATAAATTCCTAAGGGTAAATCTTGGAAATCTTATTACATTCTCAATAATAGGATAAAATTCAACAGACTAGTCTATCGATAATTCGAAATATTCGATTATATTTGAAGAAGATTTTCTTTGGAAATTGCATCAAAGAATTGATCATTATCGTAACAATATCGTATCATGTTCCAAAACTTATCCCAATTTCGTACAATTGATGCTTGAGTTTTCGTATTTACAAACTTAGACTAAGTTTGTTGACTGAAGATCCTAATCTATGGACTGAGGCAAACGGACAGTTAGATCTGTAATTTTCCTTACATACATTATTTATCACATCGTTGTTTATAGATAATAAATCATTCATAGAATAAATTAATCTTCCCACACTTCCAACAACCTAGTTGTGGACTTTATCCTATATATTCCACTCCCCAATTATCTACTCGAAGGGTAGTTAACACAACAAAACGCAACTAAACAGGGCTTTGTCACGAATAATTATGTTTATCGAAAAATCAAAATGATCGAAAGTGCTTTGCATTCATAAAAACTGAAGGCTTTAGTAGTGGGAAGAAAATCAAAAGCGGCTGCGAACAAATAATAACTTCGCCAGATCTAAATTTATGTGTCGTCAAAGATACAATGAAGGCCTCAAGGCCTCTTTTATATTGAGGAGAAAAAAATCATGGAAAAAATGAAAATATTCGCGTATTTACTGCCGCACCCTGTATATCTCATTGTAACTAATTGAGTGAGTTTGACTATTATTATTTTTTTTGAACGAAATTTTTTATTTTCAATCTCGAAATATTCAGTTATGAGGGCTTACAGAAAAAATAGGGTGTAATTGCCTGGAGTAAAGGACGAATTTCCATTTATTCCAAGCGATAATTATGCGAAATGTTGATTAGTGTGGGTGTGAAAATTTTAATTGGAGTAATTAACGTGTTCATACCAAGGCTATCATGTTGGTCTTATTTTTTATCGATATTTACCTTTCACTTAAGTAGAATCCGTCGTCGTCCAATACCGGTATTTCTTTTTGTGGATTTTTCTGTAAATAATCGAATTAATAAAAACCGAAATGATGGATAGATTTATTGGAATTGATGTTCTTACTTTGGCGTAGTCATCTGTCATGTGTTCGCCCAAACAGTAATTTACATTGATCAAATTATAATCAATATTGAGTGCTTTCAAACATTGCTGCACAGCCAAAGATGGAGGCCCATCAGACACAGAATAGAGAGCTAAAGGCATTGTCTGGAAATTACTAATTAGACATGTTCGCAATTATACATATTTGAATAGAAATTGGATATGAGGATTCAATATTGTATTGTACTTTAACTTAAATACTAATATTGTAAGTTAGTTTGTAACTGATAATTGGTAATTATAGAAGAAATACCAAGTTAAATGAATATATTTGGTTTATTAGTTAAGTTAGCTTGAAACTCACTTGTTCTATACACAATTGGAAAGAGACTGTTGGGCTGGAATTTGAATTAATTTAAAAATAGAAAGTCAAACGATCAAGGATTTGAATCAAAGAGTGAAGAGAAAAAAAATAATCGATAGGCAACTCTATATACATTTGGATAACCATGTTTCTTAGAGAGTATCTACATCTCGATCTCTTTTTTATTATACAGCGACAGATCACCAACGTAGGCAATTAGATTAGATAAAATCGAATAATAAAACGTACTTATAATTGGTATAAGGGCTTTAAAGGTATAAGCACTCGATCTGAATCTCCTCCTAATTTCTTAAACTCCGTTAAATCGAGACGAATTAACATATATCTTTAGAGGATAAAAGCGGATTAAAACAATATTTACTAATTAAAAAGTTTTATTTGTCTTCCTTCACTGAGTGGGTCCTGGAGATTTAGGTAGTACTTCAATTAATGATTAAGTGGGGCCAAAATTCGTAATTAAGCGACGATATTTTTCAATTTAAGAGTTTTTTAATCGAAATAAATAAAACGGATCTGATTTTTTTGGTTTATCTTGGTAAGTTTCAATCTAATCTCTCGATTTAGATTGATAATCGAATTGGAGCATCATAATTTTTTCCAATATTACTTTATCTCCTCTATCGAAGATAGAAGTATTGAGTTGTCTATCGGAAATTGTTGAACAAACGCGAAATAATCTCCACTTCAATAGCAACATTATTGAAGTGCATCCTCAATATAAATATCGAGTACAAATCATCTATTCGGATAGCCCGGATATTTTCTCTAAGAGGCACAAACTTCAAATATATTAAAACGGATCTAGTTCATCTTTACAATTTGATAAGGCGTGTCTTGAATTGAGAATATTCTAGACTATTTGTAATTTGGCAATCATTATAGATCTATCTATTAACAGTTAGGAATCCTAAAATTGATAGACAATAAATAATAAACAATAAATATGTAAAGTTAATCTTCTTGATAGCCTTCTAACTATCATTTATATTAATTTAACTCGTCATCTGATAATTTCATCAATTTTTATCAAAATCTCATTTCCATAAATAAATATTAGTAAAGCACTTATTAGATGAGATTTTTTTCCAACTTCGGCCCCCACTTTACACGGATAAATGATAGAAATAATTAAAGTTAAAGGTTATTTTAATATATTTTAAAATTTAACAATAATCACAATGTTATAATCCAACATAATAAATAATAATAAAATTTGAAGAGCCACACATTTTGATTGTGGAAAAAATCTGGGGCTACTTTGGCTATTTACACTTCTATTTTGTCAAAAATGTGGTCCATACACGTCATAGTGATGATTGTAGAATTCTACAAAAAAACAAAAAATAAACAAATTAGAGTGGTTTCTAGATATTGCAGCGTTAAGATTGGGGTGATTTACCTTAATTTCGAGTATTGTCAGTCTGTCAGTTTAGAGCCTTTTCGGTCCGTCCGGTCTTAATTCGTATCCAATCGATTTAACGATATTGTAATTCGGTCGTTTTCGGTTATTTCTAAGTCGCATTGGAGGTTTTCGTTTTGAAGGCGGCAATTTTTGTTGGGAATATTGCGAGGCACTGGTATATTCGGGATTAATACCGTGAACCCCCAAGCCCCCCAAAAATATGTCTTGATCTAGAGCGGGTGGTGATAAATATTTGGCGCTATCGTCAACGTTCGCTTTGAAACCGCCGAAAGGATATTCGCCCAAATGTTGTTGGCCATCATCAGATTTGATCGATTCGCCGGTTATCAAGCTGGAGAAGACGTTTTGTTGGCCAGAATACGGCGAATAATAATCGCTAATTTGACTAGAAAGATCGAAAGTTTGACTTGACGGTTTACCAATAACGGCCGCATCTAACGGCCGAATTTCGTCATATTTCATCGGCTGTTTCGACGGCGACGGTTTCGATTCTTCTTCATCTAGATAGCTGGGGGGTTTTTCGAAAGGACTCGCGAATTCGCCGAGTGGAGGGCCGCCATGCGAACTAGGCGGGTAACTTTCATGATTTTCGTGATGACTGGCAGGATAATCATTTGGATCGTGCAGCGATGATGGTGGATGGGTTTCATGATTCGAATCATGACCGGGTGATGTGTAACCGAAATATTTCGGTTCGTCTGGATCTAACGAACTGGAAGCGGAGAAGAATTTCCCAATGATAGTTGAGAAGCTCGGTCCGGACGGATGGATGGGCTTGAATTCCGGTATTTTGTCGTCGTGCTCTTCGTCTGGCGGCGGATGATGATCTGATAATGATGATGATGAATGTTTATGGTCCGATTGCGGTATTTTCTTAATGATCAATATACCGGCTTGCGGTGATTCTGGTTTGTCTTCAAAAATTAGAAAGTCAAGTCTTATAGATATAAGGAATTATTGTGGATTAGTAATTAGAAACTTGTAGTAGTGAAAGTTTTCATTATTGCTACAAATAGCTTTTAAAGGAAAATTCAAGGAAAAAAATTGAGACGGATCACTCGAATCGTTGCTAGAAACTATAAATAAGAATTCCCCAAAGGATTCGATTTTGCTGGCTTGTTTGGTATTCGATATTTATTCGCTTATAAAAAATATTGTTGTCTGATTCAGAAAATAGACATATTCCTTATTATTTTATTGTCTACGATCGGTTTTCATGAATGTAGAGCACAACTGGAGGTAGATTTTTCCCTGACTGTATCCATATCGAAAGATCCTTCATGACGAGATATAAAAAAAGTCATTTGAAATTCAAATACTTTAGGCTTTTCGATAAGTATGTCAACGTTTTAGTCAATGACCACATTCACTTTCCCGTTTTTTCTCCAATTTTGATTTATCGAAAAATATTCATTTACAAAATCTGATTTATTTCGTTTCCAATCAATTCTAAATAACTATAATGCTAGACTTTCATTTTTCTTCAAGATTTTGCGAGAAAGCATTGGAAAGTTTGAACTTGACAACCTTGACCTCCACTATTGTAATAAACAAAAAATCAAAACAAAGAACTATTAAACGGAATCAGTGGTTGTGAACCTTCACTTTTCCATGGAAATGTACCTATATTTTTATAATGAAAAACAATCATTACCGAACCTAATTATTTGGAAATGCGTCTCTTAATAGTCCGTCTAGTGAAATTGTACCAAATTCAATTTACGAGAACAATTAACAATAGTAAATATAAAAGTCGACTGTTTTGTCAAGTGAATAATGTAGTTTTTTTTTTGTTGTTGTTATTAATAATAATAATAACAATAATAATAAAGTTAATTAGAAATTTTTTGAATGAAACAAATACGATTTCCATATAGTAGAGCATACCTGCGTGTGGATCTGAATGATAATGTTCTGGCACTTGGTATTCGGGACCTGGGGCCGATGGAGATCCATATTCAGCTGACGGTCCAGAATGATGATAATGACCCGATGGTGGCCCGTGATAATATGCTAAAACAAGAATCGATGGAGAATCGACTAAAACTTAATAACTAGGACTAAAACTGAAGTAATTATTCATTATTTCCACGAAAAAGTCCAAAATTGAGCTCAATGTCGGGGCCGGGACTCGAACTCGGCCTTTCCCAGTAGAATAACTATCATCAATCTGGTAATTCTCGGGTTCGAATCCCGGTCAGGTCACTGACTCGTCTCTACACTTTTTCTCAAAAACATGTAATATACATAGTTTATTGAGAAGAATCTAATGAATAAAGAGCATTACAGTCATCCTAGATTCAATATTATTGAGAAACATTGGAAAGTCTCCCAATCAATTATTTTTATCTGTTACCATTTCAAGTTATTTCGATAGTTCAATCACATTAGAGATGGGACAATATTGAAGCTTATCATAAAATGCCACCTCTAGGACAATTTTGTTTATTTTCCACTCTTGAAATTAGTTAAATTACCCTTCTGATTTGAGTTTATCTCCTATTGTTTCTTTAATATCAAACGTGAAAACTCCTTATTGAGACTTTCACTAATTAGAAAATGAAAATGTAGAATCTTTTGATTGACGCGAAGATTTCGATTTGACCTCGCCCAATATAGAAATAACGTATTCCTAACAAAATTGCAAACTACAAAAGTGTTTAATAAAAATATTGACTTGCAAAAAGATAAATTGTGAGGAAAGCCCAGATTTGATTATTGCTCATGAATATTTCACGCCTCTGGTCGGATTTCCTTGTGAAATTTTCTCTAACGGATAAAATCGTTTTTGATGGAAATTGAGTTGGAGCTTTAAATCATTGATTGGTTGACAAAAAACTGGAATATTTCCTCGATAATTCTTGCATAAATATCTAATTACGTCAAAATTTAAATTGTTATTATTGAAAATGCGCCGAAGAATAATGGTTATTTTTGAAATATTATGTAAAATTTTGTACCTATGCAATTTTTCGATTGTTCTTATTTCCGATTTCGTCAACTATCAATTATCGAGAATCGTTTTTTTTTTTTTTTGAATGAATTACCTTCATGTCCACCACCATGACTACTCGGATGGGAATTCAATTGTGCTGACGATACGATATGTTTTCCCATATTCGTCACAGCCTCCCCTTTAGCTGTGAGTAGTTTGCCCTTAGCTGAGATAAGATAGCCGCTCCCTTTGATCAGTTGGCCCTTAATCGCTAAAACGCCACCTTTGATTGCCTTTACAGCTTGCAAAAGCGTATTAAATATCGACTTTTTCATCGACCAGAAGTCGAGCGATTTATGGCCGTGCTGAAATTGCCCAAATATATGTAAAAAAAAATATTCCAATTAAAATTATCGAATGTTGAAATCGGCGAGAAATAAAACCACAAAATTCGCGTCTAACTCACCTCCGGTGCATGGTGATAATCATGGCCAATTTTACTTCCGCTACTCAAATAACTTGAACCTTTTGCTATTAAACCGATTTTCGATTTAATTCCCTGTCCAATTGACGTTTTTAATAAACTAAATAGATCACTTTGTGAACGTTTCGGTCTTGCGAATTGCTCATCTAAATATTCTAAATGACGACGATCATGCTCGGATAAATCATCCAATGATATTATGCTGAATGGGGCCTCTATTGATGCACAATTTACTGATTTTATCGATAAAATAATAGCACATGTGCAAGCCAGCAAAGCTGCTATCTGGAAATTCGGGAAAAAAAATTGATTCAATTCAATAATTAACCAAGTGTGATAATTATTACATAAAGCCAATTACTGAGTTTAATTGAATCTATTTTGAATTAATTGATAATGAGAAAATTGATGATAATGTAGTCAATTCACTAAATTTCTCTTTGACCAGTGTCCGAATAATTCTATCGAATTATCGTTCAGGTTCTGGGTTCTTCGAATTTTAAATAAATTCACTTTGAGAAACATTAATAATTGTTTGGTTGTGGAAAGTTGATATTTTGGCTCAATTTCCCCCGAATTCTCTAATCTACCAAATATCTACATTATAATAGACCAAATTCAACTTGACCTACTCGGATTCGATTCGTAGCGGACGCAGCAAATTTGCATTAACAAAACGTATAATCAAACGAATCTGACTTGGGTCACTTGGCTGAAAATAAATCGAAATCTTGTGATTAGTGAGTCTAGTCGGTGATTTACAGTTGTAGTTTTGGAATTTTCCTGCGATTTTCTTAAAGTTAATTGTTCCGTATTCTCGACTCATTATTCATAATAAACAAAATTAGCTTTGCCGTTACTAAGTTGAGATTTTAAACCATAAAAAGAGCTATTTTCAGCTTTATATGTCACAATTACGTGTTTTTCTCTTCATTATTTTATTAATTCAGGTCCCCGTGGTTATTTTATCCGTATTAATATTTCCGTCCAAAACAACTTTCACGTTCGGGAAAAGTGGATTATTAAACTGCAGATGCGATTATCCATGAACTCGCTATTTAACAACAGAAAAATAACGAAAATAGTTATGAATTATGTGCGATTAAGTTTTATTGAAACGACGAGACTTTTGTAAATTTGAGTCTTGTTCCACATCTTCAAGTCGTCCAACTGCTTTCCTTATATCAAAATAGAAAGCACAATTTTCTCGACAAAATGGCTACAATGAGTAATGTTGACTACCGGAAATTCAAATTTTTGTTCAAGTTAAACGTCAACATTGAAAAGAACACGACATAAAACATCTAAATAAAACCAATTCAGAATTTCTAATATAAACATTGTTGAAGCAAATTGTGTTTTGAGGATTCGGATTTGATGTTTCGAAAATAATCCAAATCGCAATTAAATTGAAACTCAATTTATCATAACGACTCTAAGTACGATAATTGCCAATATTGATTCCAATAACTCAATAATAATAATAATAATAATAATATCGATGGGAAATGACTACAATTAGAGAATAGGCGGCGCATCCACCATTTTTACAACTCGGATTATTATCGCAGAATTCCAATAGTTTCGATTGTTATCGATCTAGATTTTTGATTATTACCTTCATTATGGCAAATTCTAAGTTCAGGTCACATAAAAAAAAACATATGCACTATTGTAAGAGAAAGATACACTACTTCTTCGCGATGGAATCGTCAACTCTTTACTCTCACTTGAAACGACTATACTGAAGATGACCCACTTCTTTTATAGATATTATAACATCCCCACTTTATCATTATAGTTATTATCATTATTATTATTAATATTATTCGAACACCCTCTAATTTTGACGACATTTTCTTAACATTCCACACAGTAAATACCATTTACGAAATGTTCCTGCTTTAATTACGTGATTTATCAATAATTTACATAAAATATCATCATTATGCGTAAATAATTGAGTTTCTAATTGGAACGTGAATTGTATGGCAATTTGACAATTTGTAAATAAAAAAAATATTGAAATTTCGACTAAGTGAATGTGGATTAATTAAAGCTCAACATTTGCAAAGATGATAAAAACAAAACCATTAAAACTTATCGGAGAAAGTAAATTACGGCTAGTTTTTGACCGAATTTTGAAAGCAGAAATCGACTAATTAGTCAAATTGACTTTTCCACAATCGAAAATTGTGAATGTGTTTTTATCTCTAATTACCGGACGAAATTTTCCAATGGAAAACAATTCGACTTTAAGCGCTAATGGAGTTCCTGCTGGAAGGACTGTATCCTTTTCCGGCGGGATAATGAGTCAACAGCAATTGTTATCATGAATTGAGTCAAATATTTATTGAACGAGAAAAATCGCTGTAGTTTCAGTTAAAAATAGAAACCGCTACGAGGCCAACGTCCTTGTTAGATAAAACTGCCTCATTTGAATTATTATGATTTTTTTTAATACCGATAATTAAGGTTGGTGTGCGTTATCGATATTAAAAAGAAAACTTTTGAGTTAATGGAGCATTAAAATAAATAGTGAACTTGACATTTCTTACATAAACTATCATTATTGGAGCTTTCTTTAGTGAAATTTCTCGAATTAAATTTCAATATTTCGCTCGCAATTAATTTCCCGTTAATTAGAAACGAAAAAGGTTATACAACAAAATCGATGATTATGAATATTGATTAGAATTGAGCAATCCAGGAATTCCCGAGAAATTCGAATTATCTAGGGATTTTATGTAATTTTGCTATTGATAGATGTAATTATTTTGTTCCACCAAAATATTAAAAGTGACCCGGCTACTTAAAATTGCAATGTTGTCCGAAATAGAAAACGAAAGTATTGGAGAAATTCGTTGTATTTCACCGACAATTTCCGGAATTTTCCGCCGAAAGAAAATCGCTTCAATTATAGAAAAATAATAATTTATTTGATAATTTAAAAAATAACTCTAGAATATGAACAAATACAGGTGCTGGGGACTGAAAATCGCCCAAATTTCAGCTCTCCCCGACTCGTTAAATATAAAAGTCTTATTATTGTGTAGAGTTGTTTACAGCTGGTCTCGTAATGAAGTAGTTTACTCGGCAAGCATTGATTCGATCTGCGAATTTTCGAAAATTAGAATAATTTTTATTTATTTTTTTTGAATTTCGTTAAAGGCTTACGTGCAGGTCTCGAACGTGACGCTTTGTTTGTGATCTTTGATATTGACGATAAATTGCGGTTCCATGCTGACATCGTAGGCTATTTTCGGGAAAATCGTCGTCTGGCGAGTTTCGCAAAGATTTCTATCTTCTTGATAGACCGCCGATCGTAGAGTTGGCAATTTGATTTTCTCAATCGGCTCTATGACGCTACCAAACATATCATCATAATAATGCTTGTGTTTATTGAGCAATTTTTTGATGTGGCTCTCCGGATAATAGGCTGTTGTGTTGCAGAGAAGCTGATAACAATCGGTCGGCTGATTATGCGGCACGAACTTCTTTCGCCGCTTCAACATTTGGCTCGATTCCGTCTTTAGGGCAGAAATTTCCGTCAAATCCCCGATTAAATAGAAAATAATCGAATACTCACCGCTGAAACGATAACTAGAAGACAAATGATTGTTGGTAATTGCATCTTGATCTGTTGAATGAGCGACTATCGAAGATTCAATCGTATTTAAATGATCTCGACTGTAACTTTAAACATCCGGGTATTTAACCGCATTTTTCTACACAGAACTTCTATACGATTTAATGAAATTATTTCACCACTCTTTCGTGGAAAATCCATACGAAAATCAACGAATACGTAGGTTTATTTAGAGTCTTCAATATTTACTCGATACAATAGACGTACAGATCAACGTATTTGTCATATGATTCATTATGGCTATTTCGGTTTTTTCTTTGATTATTTGTTTATCAATCCCAATTTCGGACACCTATAACAAAATTCTAAATTTCACCATGACATAATAAATTCAAGTTAATTTAGAATTCATGAAGTCCTCCACTGAAAATACGGAATTTAATCGCTAAACATGTGCTGGAGTCTCTCTCTGTAATATTTAATGATTTCCTGTAAGTAGATTATCTTTATCTCGGCTTTAATGCTAATTTTCACCGGAATTTTCTCACCAAAAAATTGTAATAATTGACATAGTTAATGTAGATCGAGATCGAAATCATTTGTGGAGATTCTCAATAATTGAGTATTCGCCAGTAAATCCAAAGATGGATCATAGATTGTGGAATATTTACGATGACTAGGAAAATCTGATAATCGGGAGCTTGAAAGCTCACCGCTTTTAATTACAACCTGAATTA
>JAZBGZ010001080.1:3318-22027 GCA_037414795.1 Stenodera caucasica | reverse complement strand
AAAACAAACTGATGACTGAAAATCGAAAGCGATTAATACCTAATAAATTTTCACACTTTTCCAAAGCAAATCGAAAGTGATTCATTAAATATTATTATATTATGTTTTTTCTTTGTTGTTGTAGGTATCTATTTATCATTATAGGTATTTACAATTCAGTATAAGCTGAGATTTATTATATACCAATTGTCCCAAGTTAAACTTGAAAGCTGTAAAAAAAGGCCTTTCGTGTCAAAATTTTGGATTTTTTTTTTTCAAAATTAGAAATGGTATTTTTTTTTCTGTTTTGAGACTTGAAAGTAATTGCGTACCTATTTTAGAAAGGGCTCAAATTGGCATCAACTTTTTTAATTGAAGTCAAAAAAAAAAAAATAGTGATAGTGAAAAAGAAGCAGAAGGAGAAGATAAAGCTTCAATATCTGTCCCAAATATTCAGAATGTGAAACAATGTTTAAAAACTGTTAGGGAATAGTTGTTAATGGGTGTTCCCACACCTCATCACGATGCTCTTTTCAATAACTTAACAAACTTAGAAAACGGAATTGATAAAATCAAGAAGCTTCATTACAACAAACAAACGAAAATTACAGACTTTTTTCAATAAATCTTGTTATTTATCTTGTTAGACCTTAGTACATAAGTGTATTCAACTTTCTATTCAATAAATTTTTCATGTTACATACAGGTATGTACATAATATAAACTTTTTGTGCATGACTGTTTATAGCGCAAATCGGTTATAACAAGTAAATCTGTTGGCCCTTTGAGTTCTCGTTATAGAGGGATTCTACTGTATTTGCAAAAAATTAAATCATTATTCAAACGTATGCAAAAAAAAGCAAAAAGATTAATGAAATGAATCGAGATATAAATAATCATAAGCAACAAAATACATTAGTAATAGAAAGTATTCATTCTATAGAAAATTACAAGAATTGTTTCATTAATCTAGAAATAAATAATAACTCAAATTACGTCACCAAGTTTGAAGTCGATACAGGCGCGACCGTTGGTATAATCTCTGTACATCATCTAGAACTAAGCAATTTTAATCTAAACAATAATATAAATTTAAATGAAAATTTAACAACATACACAGGTGAAAACATACCTATCATAGGAAAATGCTGTTTAGATGTAAAATTGAAAGAGAGATACGCGTCGAATGTAGAGTTCTATGTAGTAAAAAATGAAAGAGATTCGATTATTGATCTAAGTAGCTGTCTAGAGCTAGAAATTGTTAGATTGCACTAAAATGTTCATTTAAATACAATTAATTCAATTAACAAGCGTAAAAATAATTACAAAGACATCACGCAACGCTATAAAAATATATATTTGAGGGTATGGGAAGATTAACAAACCATATCATATAGAATTAAAAGAAAATGTCATTCCTGTCGTAAATCCCGTGAGAAATGTTCCTTCATTCAAAGAGTGTTGAGTTAGACACCTTATTAAATTCGAAAATAATTGAAAGAGTGAACGGTAGTTCTGATTGGGTAAGTTCCTTTGTATTAGTTGAGAAACCCAACAATTCATTAAGGATTTGTTCAGATCCGAAAAATCTGAATCAAGCAATCAAAGATTCTGAATATAAAATACCAAATATAGATGAAATATTCGCGAAACTAAACGGCTCCGCAGTATTCACAAAATTAGATGCCACAAATGGATTTTGGACTATTTCCTTAGATGATGAATCCAGAAAATTATGTACTTTTGGCACACCATTTGGGCGGTATAAATTTTTAAGGATGCCATTCGAAATTAAAAGTGCCAGCGAAGTATTCCAGGAATATTTTTCAAATATATTTGCTGTCATAGAAGGAGTTGAAATAAACATTGATGATATATTAATTCATGGTAAATCGATAGAAGAACATGATACTAGGCTCAGACAAGTATTCGAAATCGTATTGAAAAATAATAAAAAAATTTGTTTAAAAAAATGGTAATTTGGACTGAGTGAAATAAAATATCTGGGATTCAAATTCTCAAAAAAATGGCATTGCGATAAATGAAGAGAAAATTGAAGCCATACAAAAAATGCCAACCCCCAAAAATAAAAAAGTGATTCGGATACTATTGGAAATGATCACCTATGCTGGTCGATTTATAAAAAACCTTTCAGAACTAACTAAACCGCTCCGTGATTTATTGAAAATTGATATACATTTTAATTGGACATCTTATCAAAATAATGCTTTTGAAAAAATAAAATCACTCATTACATCCGAACCAACGTTAAGTTGTTATGATCCGATGCAACCAATTAAAATTTCGGTTGATGCATCAAATCATGGTATAGGAGCAGTATCATTACAAAATGAACAGCCATATGCTTATGCGTCAAGAGCGATAACGGAATGTCAGTGTAGGTATGCACAAATCGAAAAAGAATTGTTAGCCATTTGTTTTGGACTGAATAAATTCCATCAATATGCATCAGGGAGAAAAGCCTTAATCGAAACTGATCATAAACCCCTGATTTCGATATTTGAAAAACCCTTCAATTCGACACCAGCAAGATTACAACGTATGCTGTTATCGCTACAGAAATTCGACATAGAACTGGTTTATAAACCAGACAAATACTTAAAAATAGCCGACGCGCTTTCACGAATTAATTTGGAAGAAAGCAAATGAATTAAATTTCGAAGATCAAATTGATGTGGAAATTTCAGATGAATAAATTAAAAATTGATTCAGGCAACCGAAAATGATGAATTGAAAATAATCAAACACTGTGTAGAAAACGGTTGGCCAAAAGTTTAAACAATTAATTTAAAACATTATTATAAACTTAGAGTAGACATTATCTGATATGACAATACTTGCAATAGAAAATGAAATCACAAATAGAATTAATTTTGATGAAATAATAGATAAATTCGCTTCTATGAAAACGAGAAAGATTAATTTGTAATTTATTTGAGTTATGATTATAACTATAATAAATATCTGTTAATTATATTTGATTTTGGCTTAATTGAAGGGAGAGTGCAAAAATGATATTTTGCCTCGGGCGCAAAAGCACCTTGGTCCGGCCCTGCTTGTCACACATAACTAAATTAAATTAATTGCCTACAATAACTTTTTTCACACTAAATTCCAATTATTTTTACATAAATAGAAACCGTTAATAGTACTATCGTAAGTACATTTGAACATAATGACATCACAAACGTGGCAGCCAATCGTGCCGCGTTCATAGTCACGAGCTTTTATTTAAAATTTTATCAATTTTTAATTATTTATAATTAATTATAAACAACTTTTCAAAAGTTTTTCGCAACGATTATCAATATTATTTACGATAAATTTTTGAAATACAGTGAAAAAATCAATAATTTTTTTTTCTGCAACCCAATTGCCAAATTGTACAACTAAATTTTCAATAAAAGACTAAGAAAGCCTACAATTTATCGTTAAATCGACTTATTTTTAAATTTCATAAAAAACTCTCTTATACAAGTTGATGAATTTTTGAAGTTTGCTCAATCCGAAATGAACCAAGAAATGTGTAAAGAAGCTGAACTGTTAACAAGACAACAAAGTGAATGTGCAATATGGCATGAATTATGTTATGGACGTACTACAGCATCAAAATCTCATAAAGCTGCTCATTGTAAAACAGCTGATGGTTCGTTTGATCAACAAATGCTATGTTACGGGAAAAAAAATTGGAAAAATATGTACTAGAAGTATCAGAAAAAAAATTAGAAAAACAAATTAAGCGTCCAGGGATATATCTTACACCTCATCCGATCACTCATATCTTACTCGTATCTTACACACTCATACGATCTTCGCAGCATCTCCTAATAGAGTGACTACTAATTCTATTGTTGGAATCGAATGTCCCTCGAGTCAAAAAACACTTAACACATTTTTACCAAAAAATGAAATTTGCTCGAAGTGTATTGCGAAAATGCAATTACAAATGTTAACGACTTGTAGAAAAGAAGGTATATTTTGTGTTGCTGATCCACATTTCGAAGAAAATCAAACTATTTATATTAAAAAACTGATGTACGATGAAGTTCATACACAAGCTTTAATAAAAAAAACTTTGTCGTTTTGGTCAAAAAATATATTTCCGAAACTATTAAAATCCGTACAAATCTAAGACATACAATTATTATTTTCTTATTAAGCTATGAAGTTAACTTATAAGAAAAGTATTGAATGAATTTGTTTTTTGAACTGATATGAATAGTAATAAATTTATGTTGAGATTATAGGTGCTTGTTAATTCACTAATGCTGCAGCAATAATAACAATATAGTCTGTAAAAGGTAACATATTATGAATAACAACTGCGTGAGGTTCAAGAAAATCAAATTCTCGTATTCTTCCAATGACGCGTTCTACATGAATACGTCAATCATGACATAATGTTAGTTTCAATTGGTCAAAACATTGATGACCACCATAAGAGATGTAAATTAAACCATAAGAAGGAAGGTCCTCTATAGCCCTACATAAGTCCGGAGCCAAAGCTCTAGAGCTAAGTTCCAGTTTTGTTTTGTTTTTATTCTGGTGTTGTGTTGTCTGTTTAATAGACGCAAGATAGTAAAATACTGTGTAGCATACGAATGCAAAAACTTAGAGCAAAAAGGAAGTGGCATATAGTTTCACTCGTAAGTATAATGCAACAAATAAAATGTGGATGCTTTATAATAGCCGTTTTATCATTGTATACTTCGGAGACCTGGAAACTCGAGCATTTTTATTATTGCAGATTTCCATTTAAACGAGAAAATATTTCAAAAAAGTAGGTACAAGCCATAAGGAGAGATAAGTGGATGCCAACCCAATCTAGCCGTTTGTGTAGTGTTCATTTTAAAGACATTGATTATATTGAAAGACCTGGTGTATTAATTCGCAAATTAAAACTAGAAGCGGTGCCGTCACTCTTTAATTTTCCAAAACATCTATTGAAAACGACAAGCGAACGACGTGTGATAGTGCGTAATGTACCCGAACCATGTTCAAGTTCTTCTCAAGATGTGGAAAATGCTGCTACACTAAATTTCACAATTATTTATTACTGTACCTCATCAATCTTTTTTTTTGAAGAGAGTCAAGCAGTTTGCTGCCGCCTCAGTTCAAAGAATAATCAAACGAAGGAATAATAAAGCAAAAATAGTTGGAGGTCTACAACAAAAGATTAGGAGACGGAATGTTAAAATCGGAACAATGAAACAATTGTTGAATAAACTAAAAAATGACAGCAATACTGGGGAGCTTGTGATGGTTTTATAAAATAATTTCAACGGATTTCCTCTCGATTTTATTCAAAATCAGTCCACAAATAATTTGATAAATAGAAATGATAGGCGTTATAATGACACTGTCAAACAATTTGCGTTAACTGTATATTTTTATTCTCCGAAAACTTATAGATTTTTGAAACAAAATTTTCATCTGCCCAGTGATCGTACTTTGAAATCATAGATGTCAAATACAAAATGCGATGTAGGCTTTTTGGATGATGTATCACTGTTTTTGCAAAAAAAAATACTCACAGGTAACAAAAATTAGTTCAAAGAATGTGCCTTGATATTTGATGCGATCTATCCGAAAACAAGTAGTATGGGATAAAAAAAATGATAAGTTTGTCGACTATGGAGGGATTATTATCGATAATTCTGAATGTCTTGCTACCGAGGTGTTAATGTTTCAAATTGTGTCCTACCAAAACAAATTCAAATGTCCAATCGCATATTTTTTAACAAATAAGTGTTCTGGATAAGTTCAGGCGCAATTATTGAAAGCTGCGCTAATGAAATTGTTTGGAGTAGGAAGTAAGTTCCATAACATGTGACGGCACAGCTACTAATTCTTCAACACTGAGAATTCTCGGATGAGATACTAGTATTGAGAATCTAGTAACAAACTTCAAACACCCTTCTTGTGATGTGACTGTAAATGCAATATTTGATGCTTGCCACATGCTAAAACTTGCACGCAATACAATGGGAGAATGCATGATTACTTCTAAAGAAGGCGTCATTTTGTGGCTGAATAAAAGAAATTTACATTCTCTTCAGGAGGAAATTGATCTAAAATTGGGAAATTCATTGAGCCTGCGTCATGTGGACTATAAAAACAAAAAAATGAATGTACGATCAGCTGCCCAGGTTTTGAGTTCTGGTGTTGCTGATGCCATAGAATATATACACAAATGTGCATATAAACATTTCGAAGATTGTAAGGCTACCGTAACATTCATCAGAACCATGGACAAAATTTTTGATGTATTGAAACCAAAGAATCCATTTGGTTAGGGTTTCAAGTCACGTTTAACTCTGAGAAACTCGAAACTTTGATTAGATACATTTAAAACCTGTGAAAATTATTTAAGGTCCCTAATAATCATTAATGAACCTGTTTTTGGGCATACGCGTAAAAATTTGGTTCTAGGCTTGATTGTTACAATGCATAGCATTGAAAATTTGTCATTGAAATTTTTGCAGCCAGAAGCTCAGCCCTTCAGATACGTTCTAACTTATAAAGTTAGCCAGGATTATCTGAAATCAATCCAGTTATTACGGATTTGGAAAATGAAATTTTGTACTATATTGCTGGTTTCATTACCAGGCAAATTTTAAAAAACAATTCTTGTGTGGATTGCTTAAAAATCTTATTACCGCCTTCTGTGGCAGATTTTTCTGATCACACTTATTCAATAGACTCAAGTTTCAAGCGATGGACATTATTTGTTTTTCGGGGTGGCTTAAAATTAGCTACCGATGTTAATTATTCACTTTTCTGAGAAATTATTTCTTACTCAAGGCATTACAATAAAAAAACCAAAAACTTCAAGCTTACTATATCTGGCAACAGTTAGTAAATTCGCTGACAAATTACATTTGTTCAAACCTCATCATCCTCCTTAAGAGGAGTTTGCAAATGATGATGTACATGGAATTAAATTGATTAAAAAAATAACGTCACTCTATGTTGAAATGCGAATGAAAACCAAAGCAAAAAAATTACTGAACAAAGTCAAGGTTCAAATGCCTTCAGAAGGCAATAATAAGATTATTTTATTTAAAAATGAATAAACTGTTTTCATCGAGTTCGTCTGAGTAATTGTATTCTTTTTACTTTGTCTTTATTATACATATACTTCTTAAGAGTTTTTGAAAATTTTATCCTTTGCGAAGGTACAAAGGAATTTTTATTTACGAGAGTACCAGCGTACCAGTACTGTCGCCTCACCTGTATCCCCTTCCTCTACCTTTTTATTGCCACGAGCAGGTTCATACATAAGTTGAATACGCTTACCGCCGCTGAACGTGATAAGTGCGACAAAGATAGGTCTACGGCACAACGGCGGATTGCCTACATTATAAAAATGTTTCGTTTTGAGTGCTTGCGCTTCCAATCCAGTTAGAATATAATATCGTTGATTTCATCATAGAAATACGTCGCGCGAAAATTTAGGGTCACCAATTCAAAGGTTAATAAATCGACTCAATAATTGTCTTTTACCAACACGACAAAGTTTATTTAAACCATCAGTAATGAAAAATATAGATAAGACATTGCAAAACATCAAGAAAAAAGAAAAAGAATATACAAACGAAAATTAAAAGTGATAACCCTAATCCCTTAATCCAGAAGATATGACCGGCGAAGATAAATTCGTTCCGCCTTCTCTACATAATTGAATTGTGACGCTTTGTGGCCATTATTTCTCAAACTGATTTGTGACTGTTTTGCAATAATTGAGTACTGTTTGCCAAAAATATGCCACTTGCCAAATTGTATTTTGCACTTATTGAAGCATTTGGAAGTAAGCTGCAATTTTCTGAATAATTGTCTTGAACATAATTTGAAGAAAGATATTATTCTAAAATTCACAATGCTTATCAGTTACAATTGCGCAAATGGTATTAACCGTTATTTATATGGCAAGGAATCTAAGCCAACGAATGATGCAATTTGCTTGCAAGCAAGGGAATATTATTTAAGACGTAGGAAGAATGAATAATTTGTAATATATTTTTATTATCAGTTGAGAGTTTTTCATTTTCCTGGCCAATGTTACATTATTAAATTCAAATAATTTGATAAATAAATTAAGTAAGCGCATGTGGTCATTCCGATCAGCGACTTATGAAATATTCAGAGTTGCCTATCTAAATACTCCTTTATCCATGGACACAGCTTGATGAACGAAAACATTGACCTTGGATTCGAAGCACTTATTGAAGCACTGCGACATTATTCATGCGCATAAGTAATTCACACCTATCTTCACATATATCCACCAGGGCCCTGTCTCTTATATGGGGGGGAAACGATTCCGACTATCACGTGACCAAAATCAAACCTGGTATTCAGATGGCAGTTGTGTCGCCAGGTGTCGTCGCTACCGACATCTATATTCATACTTTTGTAGCGCATATTTCGCATGAATTCAGGGGTCGCTGGGAATATTTTTTTTCACAATCTAGCTAGCGGAAAAAGAGTGAGATAAGAAAAAATTAAAAAAAATTATTAAAAATTTAATTTATATTAAATGGATAAAAGTAAGTCGAATTCTTGTAAAATTATAATTCCCAGATTAGTTCTATAGTGCCGTTAATTACTATCTAATGTTTTTAGTTAAATGTATAATTTATAGAGAAATGAACAGTGGATTTCCACTTCATCATTTTCCTGAAAATTTAAAAAAGTGAGTAAATTTATTAATCTAGTATTAAGGGGTTATACCTCGAAAAAATTAGCATAAATATAAAAATATTTTTCGACGTAACTTTCGAGTATACAATTTTTATTCCATTATTACTAAATGCAGCATACTTTGATGAATATATTCACAGAGAATCTATTGAATATATTGAAAAATCGTGTTGTGGCTTCGTAAGGAATCGTTCAAATAAAAAAAAGAAAATTGAATTATACTTCAAAAGAAACGTAAAAGCTAATAAGTAGCGTAAAAAAAATGGAAAATAATATATTATAGAATATAATATAATGATAATAATATATATGTATATATTACTATAATATAATTTCTCTTGATTGTAGACGACAACTATGGATAAATACCTTGGTGTGGAGAGCAAAGATGTGTACTTCTTTTTTAGAAAAAGAATTTGTGGTCGCCATTTTTCCCGGGAATCGTATGTCCATTCCCAAAGACGAATTCTCAACCGGAATGCGACTCCCAATCATATTTTTCTTCTTGTTCCGAACTCTACTTCTACTATCCCTGATCCCGTATTTCCATCTACATCCGCTATCCGAGATTTCGTATTTCCATCTATGTAGATGGAAATATCCTATCCCTGATCCCGTCTTCCCATCTTCATCTGCTATCCCTGATCCCGTTATGCCATCTTCATGTCGTAAATCCACTTCCTCACCCCCTCGTCAAGGTCTGCTTCTCTCTTTGGGAAACTCTTTTTTTCTCAGAGTATGAATTGTCGCTCCTCCCGAGAGAAGCAACTTATTCATACTCTGAGGACTAAACAAAGACATGAATATTTTCAAAAAAAAGTGTAAGGAACATAAGAATAACATAATCGAATTATTGAAAAATGAGGCGGTATTCCGCTACCTAATCAAAACTTTTTATTGACTTAGTTGAAAGCTGCTAAACGTCTCCCAAAGGGTAGAAGATGGACCTTGCAGGGAAAAATTACCTCGTTAGCCCTCATGAAAAAGAGTCCCAAATCCTATTCCCTTCTGAGAAGATTTCTTGCTCTTCCCTCTCCAACTACACTCCCCCGTCTTCTGAGCAAAGTTCCCTTTCACAAGGGCATAAACGAGCAGTCTCGATTTATCTAAGAATGAATTGGATCGGTTGTGCTCTCCTGTGTTCGATAAAATGTCCACAAGGGAGCATATTCAATACAATTCGTCTTTAGATGTGATCGAGGGCGTCGAAGACTATGGAAATCAGGGCAGGAGAGACAATATTGCCAATCATGCCCTGGTTTTCATGGCGCAAGGTGTCGTGAGAAAGTGGAAGCAACCATTTTGCTTCTACTTTTCTCACGGGAATATCTGCTCGGGAGAGCTTGAGCTCCTTATTCGTAGCGTAATTGACGCGCTCCTCAAGGTCAGAATATTTGTTGTTGCGACAATTTGTGACATGGGGGCTGCAAACATCAGTACATTACGAATAATGGGCTCTTCTGTAACCCACCCTTATTTCACCCACGGGGGTAGTAGAATTTTTACTATCTTCGATCCTCCCCATCTCCTGCACCAGAAACCTCTTCCTTAAGTATCCCATCTCTTTTCCCGTTACCTTTGGTGACCATGAAATTATTTACACTGCTCGCTGGTCCCATATTAGAGACGTGTATGACATGGATAGAGTTCAGCGGCTAGGCTACCAAGTAAGAACGACTTTAGTAATGTTTAGTTGAAGAACATTCTCTTTACAATGCTTTTTATCAAACTATCAAAGCTTTGAAAAAATACAAATCATAAATAAAATACTAACAAAGAATGACTTTAAATTATTCCAAAAAGTATTGAAATATTTCATTGATAAAGTTTTAATCTTTTATAGCTACTTCATAAGCTCACACCCCAACACCTTGCGCCAGTGATGCAGTCAATAATGAAAGTATTACTGGCTGCACAGGTTTTGAGTAGAACTGTTGCCGCTATGCTAGACACCATGGTCAATACACGTGAGTAATTTATCAATGAAATTTTGGTAAATATTGTAATACTTTTTCGTTCTATAGGCTCTATGCCGGTCGAAGCCATCGGAACTTCCACGTTTGTGATGTTTGTCAACAGACTGTTCGACAGCTTTAATGGTTGCAGCAAAACTCAAAGTAATATATCGTACTTATGTAAATCTAAATTTAAAATATAACAAAACTAATTTACTTATTAAATATGTCGGAGATCGCTTATTATTTTCAAGAATTAGGATAACTGAAAATAAGAATTATTAGGGCGATAAGATTTTCTGTTTAGAGTTTTAGTTTAGAAATAGATAGTGGTTTTAGCCAGATAGATAAGGTATTCTGTTCCCAAGATTTAGTTTACGTTAGAGACAAAAGAGTTCAGATCTGGGAAAGAATATCTAGCAACGATAGATTAAGGATTATTGGGTGTTTATGGATGAACACCAAACGTGGCCTCGGTCGCAAGGTGTGGGAACGTACATCTCTTGTTTTATTGACGTTTTTATATTAAAAAAAAATAATGAAATTATGGAGTCAGATAACGTTCCACAAAATATTGTATTTCCGACATCAGAAGTAGGATCGAGTCCACCACCTGAAGTTCCGACAGATCAGTGGCGTTATCTTTTCGATGTGCAAAATCAAAATTCAAGTGAATTGATTCAGGCGCTGAGAACACCTCCATCAACACCAACAAATATGTCTTTGCCGAGATTTGATCCGGAAGGACCTGGTGCAGATCCTGTCTCGTGGTGTACAACGGTCGATTTATGTATGTCCGAGAATGGTTTGTTTGATAGTGCCTTAATTATTGCACTAAGTAAAGCCCTACAAGGAGGCGCGTCACAATGGTTATCCCAGGTATGTTTTCCAGGAATGACATGGTCGCAATTTCGAGATCTTTTTATTGCATGTTATGATGGAAACGAAACAACGGCGTCCACCTTGATAACTTTAAACAATAGTCGCACAAAAGAAGGAGAGTGTCTTTCGACTTATGGCTGTCGTTTGATGACATCTTTAATATCAAGATGGAAAGAAATGAGTATGGAAGAGGTGGCAGTGACTGTTGTATTGGCTCATATCACTCAATTTGACACTCGATTACAACGATTAGCCTTAACCACCCATATAAAAACCAGGACGCACTTACAAAATGAATTAAAGGCATTCCCATACAGCAAAAGAAAGGCCACATCGGCTACAGAAGAATGCACGACATCAGATGTAAAACGTCAAAAAACAATTGTCGCCAATAAATTGCCATTATTGTGAAAATTGGGACACAAATTCAGTGAGTGTCTACGGCGAAAGAAAAGAGTTGCCCGAATAAACCAGTAAGGTGCAAGAAAAGCGCGTGTACCTTGCCGAAATCAGTGATAATCGGCTTTTGACCGAACAAGAGCGCGATCCAGAAATAATGTCGATAGTTTCGAAACTCCGTAACAATGAACTGCCTGACAATCTATTTAAAACATCCGAATTAAGATCGAGGATATTGTATAGAAAAATCCAGAGAAACGGTAGAACCAGATGTTTACCGATAGTACCACGGGGTTTTAGATGGTCAATCATCAACCACATTCATGAGTCCCTAATGCATTTAGGATGAGAGAAAACACTCGAGTAAGGCTGGAAAATCACACGATGAAAGAGAGATAGAGATATATTTGACAACATTGAAATCTGTAGAAGTCTATCAGCAGCTAGCCATTTTCACGCAAGCGTTAGATAAAAACATGTATCAGTGCTGCGAGGATTACCACTCACCATCACTAAAATGCGGATTGATAAATCAACTGTAAAATTTTCCAGCGTTGATAATGTCTTGTGAGTAAAAAGAATCTTGATATCTTATTATATTAATTTATTATACAACAAAACAAAACGAAAACTTGATAGTATGAAAAATTAACGAAATATTTCACTTGGAAAATGAAAAACTCATATAAATAATAAAGAATAAATATAAAGATCTTTGAATTTACTTTATTCGTATTTCCTTATGCTCATATCCTCACAGATAGAACCACCAGAATCACCCCTAGTAATTGAAGAGTCCAAGACAAAGGTCCATCTTACAGCGTCTACACACATAATGCTCACAATGACAATTTGGTCGCCCACACTCATTAAAAAAAAACATCGTTACGTGTATGGTGAAAATTGATGTATCGATTGAATTGGACCAATTAGCAAACAAGAGCGATTACTTCTTATTCGTCATTAGTTACACACTTATTGCGTTATGATCAGTAATCAATTAAAAATTACAATAAAATTTATTGTTGAATGCAATTAATTTTGAAGGCAATATTTTAGTCGTAATAATTGATTCATATTTATTGTTTTAGTATTCCATTTTGAGAAAAAGATACTTATCCATTCAATAATTTTATTCTTTGTTATTCGGAATTTATAATTGATGATTGACTATAATGAAAGCTCGGAGCATGTCCTTATTGTTTTCATCAGTTGTTTTGCATAGATATAAAGATGCATTTCTTAAATAAATTTGAAAAATTAAATAAAAAGTTAGAATATAACTTTGAATTATTTTCCCACTGACAATAAAACTGCTCTCAAGATAAAACTAACTATCAAAAATTATTCCTTTGTTTCGATGGAAAATAAATAAGAATATATATTAAGATGAATATCCAGCTAAAATATCACATCTGGCTGGAGAAAACCTGAATTCAGTTTTACAGCCCTTTTGTATTTCTTTCAATTTTGTGTAAATTTTGAGTACACAGGATAGCAGTAATAGAGACATTTTCTCGTCGGCTTATTTGTAAATTACTACAGAAAAATATATTTCAATTTATTTTATTGAAAAATAATTTCCCCAATCATCGACAAAAGTGCATTGCATTACTGTGCTCGCCAGTAAGTGGTTGCAGTGATATTGTTTATATATGTATTTAAAAATTAAGCGTTATTATTATTCTTGAATTTCATCGAATCTATAGTATAATTATTTTTCATCGATAATAAGAACATAGCAGTTTTTCTCCAGATATCTGGTTGATAAATTGTGATTTAAGTCATAGGAAACAATTCAAGGAGGATTTGCATATTGCTATGCATAGGTAAGTAGCAGAAGTAACAAGATTATTTCCTGCATATTTCACTATTTCGGATGATTTTTTATTTTATAAATAATAAATTCTAGTCCTTCTCATTATCTATTCGAAAATATTACTGTTATGTTTTATTTACTAATTCGATCTCTCATTTTAATTATTCCTCAAAAGCTTATCAACATTTTTATTGATAATGTTGGATGCAAAAATCAACTAAATTTTGAGAATTATTAACATAATCTGACTATTATTATTTATTTCCTAATCATTAGGTTCCCACAAAACTATCAAACTCGTGCATTATGGCTAAATATCTGCAAATTATCGGGAGAAGATAACATGTCTGCTTTAAGGATCTGCTCGTTTCACTTTCTTCCTGAAAATTATTCTAAACCTAAAGCAAAATCAATTGGAGGACTACTGAAGTCAAGACCTGGAGCGGTACCTTCAAGATTTATACGAAACTCATCAAATATTATCGGTAAGATATCCAAAAGAACCCTTAATATCATTATTTTACACACTTTTGTTAATAGACGAAGCACAAATTAGTCTTACAAATGTTGAAACATCTTAAGAGAAAGAAGAAGAATTAACAGCAGTCCAGACAAGTAGAAATGGTAATTTGATTAAAAAAAAATTAATCTGATTTCATTTGTGCTTAATTTTTGGATGATCATACAAAGGCATATTCAACTCCAAAAAAACGTAAATTTGTTGAGCCTAGATTTATTTCCAAGATAAAGCCACCCGACGTAGCTACCCCACAGCGTGCTCGAAAAGTTATATCTCTCGTGAAAAGGGTTGATAAAATTCAAAAGGAAAAAACTGATATGTTACGATATAAAAACTGTTACCTAAGAAAACGCATAGGAAGTCTAAAGAATCTAATGGTCCAATTACGCGAAAAAAAATCTCGTCTCAGTTGAAGCAGAGGGTTCTCTAATGGTATGGATCTAATGTAACATTAAACTATTGATAAAATTTTATGAGTCACTTATTATTGTAACATTATGACCTAACTTTTTTCTGATCACAATAATTGTAACATGATAAGGTGAATCAATCACTCTCGATAAATGCAATCGAGTATATAGCAGAACTTATTTGAAATTTTCTATTGAAGGGCATGCTACTAGAAAATATTAAGCATATTATATCGAGGAAAATTAAAGGACGGAGCCGATATTCAGCTGAACTTAGAAGCTATGCATTAACGCAGCATTTTATTTTTTTATTCCCCAAAGGATTATAATTATGTAAAGAAGTGTTGGAGCAAATTGTTGTCACATCCTGCAACAATCAGAGAATGGTACAGAGTAGTTGATGGATCTCTGGGGTTTACTAAGGAAGCTTTTGATGCTATTTCTTCAAGAGCCTCATCTTCGAAATATACTGTCATCAATCTGGTTATCGATGAAACGGCCATCAAAGAGCAGGTTATTTATGACAAAAATCGAATGCATGGTTTAGTAGACTTGGGGACAGTTCATGATTTTGATGAGAAGAGTATTCCATTGGCAAAGTATGCTCTAGTTTCCATGGCCGTTTGCTTGAGTGAACATTGGAAAATTCCAATTGGATATTTTTTAATTGATAGTTTGAATGGTGAACATCGAGCAAATTCAGTAAACCACGCTTCATATTTGTTGAATAAGCAAAATATAAAAATTCATTCAATCACATCTGATGGTGCACCAGTAAACATTAGCATGTTCACACATTTGGGAGCGAATTCAATTTACGGGAATAATTTTGAACCGTTGTTCACAAATCAATTAAATTCCGAGATTTGTTTCATTTTTCTAGACCTTTGTCATATGATTAAATTAGTAAGAAACACTATAGGTGAGAAAAAAATTTTGAAAACTTGCAACGGAGAATTTATTGAATGGAATTATATTTAGAATTTGCAAACATTACAAAATGAAGAAGGAGTGAGGGTGGCGAAAACATTGACAAAAAAAAATATAAACTTCTATGACAATAAAATGAATATTAATTTGGCAGTGCAAACTCTGAGTGAGAGCGTTGCGAAATCATTTTATTTTTTAACAAATTTACCAGACGAGAATATTGAAAGTTAATTTGCTGGTTGTCTGCCAACTGCTCAATTTTGTTCACAATTCAATAATATTGTTGATATTTTGAATTGGGAGAATAAGTTTTCGCAAAATACTTATAACAAACCTCTTACTGAAGAGAATTATAGTGTCTTTAAAAAGTATAGTGATGATTTGAAGGATTACATTATTCAATTGAGAGGCGGAAGTGATATTCCTACATTGCACAGTAGGAGAAAAATGGGCTTTCTTGGGCTTAGTATTGGCTTGTTCAATTTATTTGATTCATTTAATGATTTGAGAAAATATGATTTTTCATATTCATTAACTCATAAACTGTCGCAGGATTATATTGAGACCTTTTTTTCGGCGATCAGAAGCCGTAATGGCTTCAATAATAATCCGAATGCCCCTCAATTTAAAAGCGCATACAAAAGGCTATCTATACGCCATACATTGAAAGGATTCTAAAATGGCAATTGACGGTATTGAAATTTGTTGGATGACGGCGACCCAGGATCGCCATCTATTGATTATACGGTGTCACGTGTTTACAAGTGGATTCCTGTAAACTCGATTGAGCGCTCCGCCATGTTGCTACTGCGCATGTTCGATTCATTTGTTAGACGGTCAATTCGTTGTTCTGTAGTAACGCGCATCGATGTCTATTTTGTATTTTGTTTTTTCCTTGTTTTGTTATTTTCAATATAAAGTTTTGTGTTCTTAGTGATTCCTTTATTTATTTGAAACCTGCGTAACTCTAACAAAATTTTACTTGTATCATCATCAAAAATTAATTATTTTTGTCCTTTGGGTGATACTTGTACTTCGATTTCAAATGAAATTGCTACTGATTTTGCATATAATTATATTTCGACCTTTTGGACTTTGAGTCCTTATGTTGAAAATGTTTGCCTATATATTGCAGGATGTATAGCAAAAAAATTTTTTGACAAAATTAATTGCTCAATTTGTAAAACCCTCTTGAAAGAAGGCGAATTGCCTTTATCATGTGAATTCAAAAATAGAGGCTCTTATGTAGGACCTTCTAGAGATTTAATAAAAGTTTGTTGTGTCAGTGAAAAAATTTTAAGACAGTATGGACATTGCTTTGGCAACAAAACCTTCAAAGATTTCCTATGCAATACAGCATTTGCACCCATAGGAGTGCACTTCCAGACACCTGCTATGGATGAACATATCAAGTGTCAAGAAATACTTGATAATCATAGAGTCCAGCTGTGTAAAATGATTGTTGAATTGTACATCAATATTCGTTTATTTCATGAAGCAAAGTCATTATCTTCAAAAAATCGATATATACGTCATAAGTATACAAAACTTATCCATTTTTCTCATCAGTAATAAATTCGCTCAACCAGTGGATTAGACCTCCAGTAGATACCACTTAGAAAAAAACGCACCTTGTGCTTTACCTCATGTGTGGTGCGGGAAATTGCACACAAGAAAAATTTTATATCATCTTTAATATACCGGATATACCGATGCCATCGGTAGATGAAATTGTTGGAACTCATTTCTAGGCATATTCTTCAAATAATTCACATAAAAAATGCGTCATAGTTGCACAGATCATCAAGCTCTAATACATAAATAAGTAATATTTGTTTATAGATTGACGAACTAGTAGTAAACGTTCTGATTTGTCAACAAATCGCTCAATCTAATCGTCAACCGCAAGCAAAGTTTGCATCGGTTATGAATATAAAAATCACAAGACATCAACGCTGGAAATTTTTACAGTTGATACAACAATCCGCGTTCTAGTGATGATGAATGGAAATCCTCGCAGCACTGATACATGTTTTATCTAACGCTTGCGCAAAAATGTCTAGCTGCAGTGCTAATAGACTTATGCCCGTGTGCTTGAAGCGTATTTATCGGCTCGATAAAGTTATTTATCCGATAACCTCCCGATACCTCGAAAATGGTGTGCTTAACGCTCGAATAGTATTTATCGGCTCGATATCCTCTCCACAAGTTATCGCACGGAAATCGATGAGATATCAAGCCGATTACTTAAATGATACATGCGCATTGCGTATAAATATACTTTGACAGCTCATGAAATTTTTGTAGTTATAATAGTGTTTACATTAAAGAAGAAACTTTCATTTGTTTGGTTTATGTTGAGGAATTATTGTGGGTTATTTGATATATCTTAAGTTGGCGAAGAAATGGTAAGTTGGCAACGACCACAAAAGAGCAACAAACCTCCTATTTCCGGGACGCCGACACCCTTCATTACTACCCCGGCTGTGTAGTAAATTCTTCGTTAATATAATATATTTGTTAATTTAAATTTTAATAATCATCTTATTTCTAAATACAACAGTTTATATTTGCATTACATCAGCAAAATGAACAATCTAATCAATGTAAGTATTAAATCGGATCTGTATTGTATTCGGTTGGTACATATATTATTGAAATTTTAGATGGGCATCATACAGATTCATCCGCTTCGTCTGACGAGGAAGTAATAGACTTTGTAGATCGCCTAGAACGGCCTCGACTTTTTCGACCCAGAACTTCTGTATTTGAAAAATATGGTGAAGTAGAGTTCAGGCAACGTTATAGGTTAAATAAAGAAACTGTTCAAATTATAGCCACGCGAAAAAAAAAACATGCAAAAATACAAAATAATTGTCAGCGAAATGCTTGTGCTCTATTCATTTTCAGAATAGTTTTATTTATGATCCTTTAACCTTAATCTCTTGGAGAATTGCCGATCGTGGGCCGTAATTTATGATTGTTTTCGTATTCGATCCGGATTTTGGAAGAACCCTTTTAATGTCTAAATAAGTACTTTTGCAAATAGACGCGGGGATGTTCATCATTCAAAAACTCAAACCATCAGTTA
>JAZBGZ010001076.1:1067-18872 GCA_037414795.1 Stenodera caucasica | reverse complement strand
TTTGATGTTCTAATAATAGAAAATTATAAACAATAATAATTTCTTGATAGTTGTAATTTACCTTGAAATCTACTAGCCAGGTCGTATTTGACACATTTATAATACGAATCTTTGAATTATTTATAGTGAAATTATTAACAAATCTGATAAAAAAGAAACGAACGAAATTCGTCACTTTCACTAAATTCCAAACTATATTATTACACGTACCCATTTCAATATAATCAAGTTATATAATATCAATTTTGAATTTGAGATTTTTTATGAATCACACACACCTTGGAAAAATTATGATTCCTTAATGTAATTACGAGATCCAATTATCAATTGAAGGAAGTCGTTTTTATGTTTAGACGTAGAGAAAAAACAGACAAAAAAATTAACGAATCAACGTTAATTTTAAATACTGACAAGTAATGTTATTCGCCTTGATTATTGTTGTTATTTTAATTATATTTATTTACCTGTAATATTCACAAATAATAACGAAGAAGTTCTTTATAAATAGAAGTTCAATTCGGTATTTCCCCCGTAAATACGGTCTCATGGTCGTTCATTAATAACAAATTTAACAATTTGCAAACACTCCACGCACATCAAAATGCCCCCCGAATCACACAAAACCGATTACGTTATTTCCCATTAAATTTAATTGAAATAATACAACAATGATAATAATAATCATAATATGATAATTAATAATTTAGTCAACAAAAGATTTTAAAAGTGGACTGACCTTTTTTTTGTGAGAGGCTGATCCTGATGCGGAGGCCACGCGCCACCCGTTTAATTTACATGTCACCAAATACCGGAGTTGATAGTCAACAAAACACAAGTATTGAAGATAAGAATTTCAAAAATTAAAATTAATGTCTTTGATAATAACAATTTGATAAGAATTACGGCGCGTCTATTATTATTGTTAATTTGTGTTGTTTATTTTAGTGAAGCGCGCTCCAATTGACGATGTTTGTTGAACGAATCGCGACAATGTTCACGCGACGACTGGCGTTGAGACGCGCCGCGGCGACTGCTACAGGTGGCGTATAAATGATGATGATGGTGATGACGATGATGTTCGTTCGGAATGCGTGGGCGCTTTTAGAAGAAGTGATTCGGATGTAATTTTTTTTTTATGATGACGATAACAACGCAGCATTTATACGACGAGGTAAAAATGATGTGGAAGAAGTACTATTTGATAGATGAGTAATGGACCATTAGTGGGGGAAAAGCTGTGAGATTCGTTCGAAGTGCGAGGATTCGATCTTAAACACTTTTTGGCGAGGACAAGAGGATTCGAAAAGATTTAGACGTTGTAGAATTGACATTGAGAATGGACAATATTGCTGATTTTCTGGTCGTTTTGTCGAATTTAAAACTCTTTTATTATAGGATTAATAATCACCTCACAATTGAATCCTTTCATAAAACTACAGTTTCAATGAAACTCCTAAAATTCTAATAATAAATCTCTACTGTTTTGAACAAACAGTAGTTTACGACAAAGATTTAGCAACTGATCTAATCATCACAATGTGCTGTTCCACTGTCACAAAAACAAACAATATTATTTACGTAACAACGTCGTTAATTAATATTAATAACGAATCGAATCATTATTACACCTCGTCTGTTCCAAGAATAAAACGAATCACTCGATATTATAATTGATTGACAAAAAAATATTGATTGCAGTCATTCCCTGATTGAGAAATCTTTTTGTTGAATATTTCCTTAATAATAATGCTTGATTTGAAACAAAATCGTTACGGTACAATTTCATTGATTGATGATATTTAATTCAAACATTCAATTCCAACTTTTGTCTCATTTTATATTGTAAAAACTTCAAAGAAATAAATTATGGAGCCATCAATTTTTTCTTCCATATACCATATACATAAGTAATAGAGATTAAGATGAGAAACTGAATATAGTTGAATTGTATTTATTTTCGTTTCTTGTAGTTACAATACAGCAACTTATCATTTTCAAATGACGAATAGAAATCCTAAAAATAAGAATATAATCAACTAGAGAATACAGTAACTCACAATACACGTTAATGTATATTGTGTTGCCTAACTTACTCAAATTAGTAAATTATCCAAGTGGTATTCAATTCGATAAACTCAAATGGGGTCATTTTTCAGAGTTTTCAAAACTGGGTGAATGAAAATCAGTAATACAATTTTAAGAACAGTATTTATTTCCCATTTTACAATCTGTTTCAGAACAGATCAATATTTCATAAATTGATCTTTCATGAAACAATTGAATAAAGAAAACAAAAAGCTACAAAAAATTCACATTTCGAATGTAAGTTCATAGAGAAAAAAAAATGGAAAAAAAAAATCAGCACTCACATGACTAGCACCCATATACCAATATTTCATTTTATAACCAAGTGAATGAACGGAATTTCACATTTGCAAAATCCAATAATCCCCAATGAATTTGTTTTTATTAGATTTGAAATTGTGCAAAGGAAAATTTCCGAGAAATAAATTGTTCTTAATTGAATTTTACGAATTTTTTTGTACTTTTTTGTAAAGTTTTTTTTCCTCTTTTGCTTTAAATTATGTAACTGTTTTTTTCTTTTGCTTTTAACATTAGAAAAAAACCGAGTTAGGTGTTGCAGTATAATTTTTTTGGCACAATCCTCATCTCAATGTTTCAGATTTTTATAATAGAAATGAAGATTGTATTTTTTGAATATTTTTTTTTTGTATTTTTTAATGTTATTAAGGAAAAACCACTTGCAGCAAGACATAAGGTCTTAAGACATTTCAAAAACGTTACAAAATTTAATACAAAGAAAACAAATAAGTTTGTCGCCGCTTTCAAGCAAGTTGATTTAATTCAATAGTAAATATTACGAATCATTTATATTTTTTTTTGTCTTTTTTGTTAAATATAAACATCAATTGATGAGAAATATATATATAAAAAGTATCAAAAATGTATATTGATCAACCATTTTGAAAGTACTAGCGCCAAACTTGTACATGTTGGCAAAAGGATTAAACATGAAGGAATTATTATAAATAACAAAACAAAAATTCATGATCTCATTTGAAAACAAAAAAACCGTAATGAAATGTCTTGTCTGCTAAAAATTCACGCGCTAAGTTGTTAAACATATGAGTTAAAATAAATGGTGGACTTGAGCGCGACAAAACGCTTAAGCCGTGCTTTCAGTTGTAGTATTCTGCACTGGCTGACTCTCCTGAAATAAAAAGAGAAATCGTTGATTTATACAATTAAAGAAAGATAAAGGTAACCGAAACTCTCAACAATACGTGCAATTATTACAATACACTACATTGATTAACACTGTTCAAAACATTCAATGAAACAGTGAATGATCAAGTAATAAAAGAAGAAAGAACACAGTTACTTACTTCGGTCTTTACCGGTTCAGTTACTTCTGAAGGCTAGAAAGAAAAAGAAATTATATGTGACAAAGAAGTGCATAAAATAAAAAGAAAGTATAGTGAAAAAAAAAAAATCATAAGATTCATGGATTTGAATGCAACATATAAGAACCATAACTAATTTCCTATAACAATTGACTACTAACTCTGGTGAAGTACAACTAATTTCTAATCGTAACATTGATCAAGCAAAAATGATTGAAAAAAATTGTAATTACCTTTTGTTAGTTATTTACCTTGTTGTAGTTGTTTCCAGAATCGGACTGGGAGTTTCGTGGACGTGGTGGACCACGTCTACGGTAACGTGGACGTTGTCCACGGGGTCCATCTTGACCACCTTGATCTCCAGCCTGGCCCTGACTGTCTTGAGAACGTGGTCGTCTTCCTCCGCCTCTTCCGCCGCGATAATTATTTCTAAAAATATTCCAATTCAAATTAGTAAAAGAATTCGAATATTTAATTGATCAATAATTAATTTTACCTGCGGTAAAATCTTCTTGGGGGTCCACGGCCCCTTGGTGCATCACCATTTTGATCTTGGTCACCCGGTGGTCCACGATATGGTCCTCTATAATAACCACCACCACCAACATATCCACCACGACCACGTCTAGGTCTATAACGACGTGGCGGGCCACTATTGCCACCGGGGCCTTCACCACCTGAAGCAGTGCCATCCTTACCACCTTCACCCTCGCTTTGACTATCACGAGGACGACGCGGTCCACGTGGTCCACCACCACGACCACCACGTGTATAATACCATTGGCGATAGCCACGACGACGATCAGCAGCATATGGGGATCCTCTTACAGGTTCACCATTGGGACCGGTTACATTAGCAGCTTCATTGCCTTTTTCACCAATTACAACACTGAATTCCACAATTTCACCATCTCCGACGGAACGGACAGCCTTCTTCGGATTGTTCTTAATGATGGCCGACTAATAAAACGATTGAACATTTAGTGAATCTCTCCAAATTCAACAAGCAAATAAATGTAAAATATTTCAAATTGATGTAACTATGCATTAATACATCAAAGAAAATTGAATTTGTTCCCCATCACTTGACTGGATAAAACTTTAATGGAAGTTGAACCGCAAAATAGTCAAATAATGGAGTTATCATGTTTTAGCACGCCAATGACTCAAGCATCTCTTTGGAAAATACAGAGATGGATCTATGGAGTGTGCATAACAAATTATTTCGCGAAAATTCAAAATTATTCTCCTGATAAACATTCAATAGCATCAAAATTACAAATAGCTGAATAAAAATTATGTAAAAATATGACCTTATGAATTGAAAATTGAAGTGATTGCAATTCAGAACAGTTATCAGTTATTGATGAATTTGCATTGTGGAAATTTATCTTACTTGATGTACAAAAACATCTTCTTTTGTATCATTACGGTTGATAAAACCATATCCACTTTTGACATTGAACCATTTCACCGTTCCAGTTACTTTTCTGGCTGTAAAAGTAAAATTTTATCACCATTTTATCAAAAAAAAATTCAAGTTTTATTATCCTTATTTGATGTGTTTTTTTTTTTATATGTGAATGCGATAAAAATCATAAATGGGAAATTTTCAATTAAAAAATAATGAAAAATTAGGTAATTTTGCAGTAAATTATGAAAATCATCTATAAATAAAAATGACGCGCGTAGGGTGCAGCGGCTTTTTCGTTCAAAATATGACACAATTTACAATTAAAAAAACATTAAATGATTGCTCCAATTTGGCCAAATCTATAATTTAAAAATTAATTTCTATTTGTTATAATTTCAAAGATATCAACTTTAGATTGGTCTCAATTCAAAATAATTCATTTCCGGCTGAAATAAAAACAACAGCGTCTCTTTAATGGCGGCCAAATTCGCAAAAAAAAATCTCAAGCACAATCACGTTATCTATAAATTTTCTAGAATTTTTCCAATTTTTCGTGGAAAATTCTCAAATTTTACGCAATTTTCTCAAAACGACAAATTGAAATTAATTGAGATTTCATGATTTTTGTGCTAAAGACCGACCATGTGTTTGTGGTGGGAATGGACGCCGCCATGCCGGTTCGCACAACACGCTTCTTTTTTTTGTGATGAATCAAAATATTAATAAAATTTTCGCACTCACCGATTACTTCTTTTTGTTTGATAGTTTTTGGCGGTTCTGCTGCCAGTTGTTGTTGTTGTTCAGCTTCAGCCATGATGTTAAAAGGGCCGTTAGGCTGATGTTAAACTCCTCTTTCCTCGATGTTCTTCCTTCCTTCCTCCTGCCTTTCACAGTTGTTGAAGATCTTGCCGATGTTCTCTTTTTTCAATATTAAATAAATTCTGTTGACACAATCAACAACATGGTTACCAATAGCCATCTTTGTCTTACATGAGAATTATTCTAGTGACATATGTCGAAGTTCTAGTGAATATCGAAAAATAAAGTGCGCCTGCTTGAAGTACGCCACCTAGAGAAATCCACAGCAGTCTTTAATTTAGCTACTAATGAACAGATGACGCCCCACAATGTTTAACGCGGGTTTTTCAAATTAAATAATACTGCAATATTACTAAAGCTACAACAATTATTATTAATAAAAATAAAAAGATCAAATTCAAACAAAATTTATGATTCAAGTCAATTATATTTACAAGAATTCAGTTATATAGTTCTAAAATTATATCAAATTTAGACTTAAATAATGAAATAATTTTTCAGTGAGTTTGTTTCAAATGTTTAATCGCATTTTCCAAAAATTGCGACATTATCGGATAGACAGGATCATAATTCGTTGAATTCTTTTGTCTAATCACACTTTCATATCTTTGTAAAGCACCAGCAATTAGATCTAAACGATCGAATTCCGATTGATGTTCATCTAGCCAATTTGATAATTTCGGTAATGACCAACCAGTATTTTGATGTGGACTAGCTAATTCGTTACCAGCAAATGAAAATAATAATAATAATAATGTACTATGTGGTATTGAACTTTCTGATACTTGACTAGCCACAATTTCATCAGGTGTTAGAATTATCAATGACGCCATTGATTTTAACAAACGATAAGGACGTCCCAAATTTGTTAAATGCGGACAAATTATTTTCAATGCCTGTTCTAATTGTGAATAATCGGAATGTAAACGTAGACGGCCACCTTGCGATATTGGCCGTAGAAGTGCCGAGTGGCGGACAAATAATTCGATACAACGGACAGCAATTTCACTACATCTACAATAAAAAGAAATAATTAATTATTTAATTACTCAACAATAGTAGTTATTACTTTGAAAATAATACTTCTTTATTATCAAAATTCGATAAATATATTTGATAGACTCTGCCAATAAATTGAGTTAATTCTCTCATATAAAGACTGCATGGAATATTAGTTTTATTTGTTGGAATATTCAATTTATTCCAGTCACTTTCCAAATGAATTGTAACAATAATTGTTTCAATTGTCGAATTAATAGACACTAAAATAACCAATCAAATAATTACATAGTTATCAAGGGATTGATAAGAATAATTTACCGACAAGAGGCTGTATTATTGCCCCAGTTAGATTATCTAAAACTTTTAAACTCTCATTAATAATCTCCAATCCAATTTCTGGTAAAGTATCTTTCATATTTGTCAAAATCCTCAACATTTGTTGTTGTAAATAATTCAAACAATTAGCATATTGTACGTTTTTTTGTTGGCCCGAATTCGCATTACCACCAATAACTTGAGCCGATTCAGGTCCTGTTTCTAATTGTTGTTCAGTTTTAACAGCGAACATTTTAATACATTTACTAACATTTTTACAAATTTTCTCAATCAGATTTTCTTCAATCAAAGCAACACTCAATTCGCTAGAAAAAAAATCATTATAATTTCCACAAAATCTTCATTAGTTTTACAAAAATTACTTCGTTATAATTCGTACAAGGGAGTCTATTTGGTCATGTGATGGTATTTCATTCTCATTATTGAACATAGATTGAGCTGGATCCAATAATCGAGTTAATGATGTCGATAGATACGAATTTTCGCAATGTTCCAATATCTGACGACTAGAATTTTTATAAAATGTTTATAAAATTCTATTATTAAAACAGAACCTACTCAAATATAAATTTATCGTATTTCAATTTCTCGTACATCTCATAGAAACACTTGAGCAATTTCGGATAATCTTCTTCTAACATCTGTTGTATTGCTGATGAGCTATTTTTGACTTCACTTTGAATGATTCGACCCAAATCTGCCCAGAATTTTGTAGCTATATCGAGATCGATGTGTTGAGAATTCAAATTGTTCACAGTACATTGGAGAAATTTTATCTATTTTTAAAAATGGCTCAAATATTATTATGATTATTTCGATATTGAGCGAAAGAACCTGTTTGCATTGTTGATAAATTTCTTCACCGAAAGCTTTCTCTAATTCAGTCCAAACTTTGTTACGAAATCCTTGTGATGATGTTAAATTGACACGTCCAGGACCACGGTTGCTACTTTTCGTGCCAATCGTCAAATTATTGATATTGAAAGCAACTTTTAAACTTTCACGACATTCGCTTAATCGTAAATCAACCGAATTTTGTAAAATCGTATTTATAGTCCCCAAATTTATAAATATCTACAAATCAGATTCGTTATTATTATTATTATTTTTCTAAATGGAAACAATACTTGTAGCGCTGTAGTTATTTGTGGAATATTCTCGTTCAATATGCCTTGATTTAAGGAGCCAGTAGCCAATTTAATAACTTTTTGTTGCCGTTCGCGAATATTTCTCAATTCTGATGTAACAATATCGATATCTTTCAAATCAGAATCACTTGCTAACTGTTCCAATTCGAATAAAATTGAAGCTTTCTGGACTGGATCATTAGTATTTGTTAATCTTTTACTCAATTGTTGTATTCTATTAACTTGACGTAATATGTGACTAGCCAAATGTAACCGTCCTAATACTTTTGTATGATTTTCTAAGGCATTATATGGAACTGAAATCTAGAAATTTCTGTTTTAGTAACGATAATTTTGAGGATAATTTTCAGCTACCTGACTTCTGAGTCTTTCAGCATTTGCAAATAAATTCTGAACATGTCCATTCATGACGTTCAGAATATCTTCCAATTTCGTTGCATGATTACCCTGTCTCAATAAATCATCATGCTTTTCTAGAACTTGCTTTTGTAATTCACGACTTATTAATTCGATACCTTCAGTTAATTTTTTAACTTGTTCAGAAATTGTTAGAGCCGATGTTATTGGAGCTTCTGAGCCGGGCCTTAAGAATATTTTGTAGAAATCTAGAAGTATAAAGATTTTAATAGTTGATAATTACAGAGTTCAATGTCTACCATCATTTTCTATTTGTTCAATTAGATCATTTTCCGAATTTTCCATTTTTCCGAAAAATACAGGTTAGGTCAAAATTGAAACGTCAACAATTGTTTGTACAAATGAACTATTTTTGTTGCGCTTCAACTACTCTACTATTCTAAAGATAGATTTACGTTTGCGATTATGTTATTCATATTTATTTAATGTTTTAAATAGATTTTTAGAGAATGAAAATTAAAATCAATTATTCTCAATAGAATTCAATAAAATGTAAAAGCAACCCTATTCATAATTAATCTTTCTTCTGGGCTTCAATTAGTCTAATAGTCTACTTAAAATTTTGACAGTTTAACCTCACTTTTAATCGTAATATTTATTATGAACAAATTGAAAATTAAAACAAACCTATTTGTTAATTTCCACAAACATTTTTATTATCTTGGATATAATAAAAATGCTGTTATTTTCATCAAGCATTTTGTTGAATAGTCAGATAATTCGACGATTATCGAAAACGCAAATAGTTCTACGGCAAGCCACAACGAAACCTCAAAGGCCTGAAATTCCCGTTTATATAGATCGTACTCATGAGTTTAAAATTGGGAAAAAATTCACAATTGTAGCATTGGAAAATTTGCTTGGTATCAAAACATTTGATGCTTATAATATAGCAGTCAGAAACCAAGCTCTTTGTAAAGTGAACAGTAATTTAATGAAAACGAATTATTCAATGTATGTGCAAAATAATGTTCCTAAAGAAACGATATTAACTTATCCTACATTACTGAGTGAACTGAATTTGGATCAAAAAATCAAATTAATAAAAACTTTACCACATAACTTTGAGGATATAGTTGTTTTAGTATTGATGCCGATGACCGAGTTGACTAATTTTGTTGTAAAGGAGAAACGGTGTAGTCCAAAACATTCAAAGTTGAACATTTTGTCTAAACTCTTACAAGTATTGAGTATTAATCTAGTCTCGAATAAATCATTAAATCTTCAACAATTACAGATAAATAAACTTCAAGTTTGTGAACATTTACTGAAGAAATCATTTCTACGATCATTATCTGGTATGAAAATTGAATCGACTATCAAAGTACTTCTAGATTATGGTATAACAACTGAAGAAATTCATAATGATATGTGGGTGATAAACTATAGTAATGAACAAATTAAGAATCGTTTCAATTTAGCGAGAGACCACAAGATTGAGACGTTGAAAACGTGGATGGTAAGAGCCACGCCTGATATTTTCCAACAGTAAGTCCTAAATTAGATAACGTTGAATCAATTGATAGAATAATCGATGATTTTGCAGCTATATCCAAAGACGATCTGACAATAAATCAATTTTAGGCAATAATAATTCATTAGCTGAATATTTATCGGAACGTCTAGAATGCAGTAGTGATGTTGCCAATTATTTGATCCTCAAACAACCGGTATTGAAGAATAAAAGTTTGAAAAAATTGAAAGAACTGATCGATTTTCTGTTCGACGAAGGCTTCAAACCGTATCACATATGCCGCATACCGAAAATTCTAGTTCACAGTGTCGAAACAACAAAGAAACGTTTAAAACAGCTAGAAGATAAAAATATTAAAATTGATAGTTTACACATGTTGACGAAAAGTAAAAAGCAATTCCAACAATACTATGAGGTTTTACTGAAAAATAAAATCAAAAACGAAACTTGATCGATTGCTTTATTTTCACTATTTAGATTTAATTTGGCTTATTTGTGAATTGAAATAAACGAACAGTACAACCGCTGATAAGCGCGCTTGGAGATCTTGTTGACTTAAATCGTGCGCCCATTCGACTCGGCCCCAATGTTCTAATTGATATTCTTCTTCTAATCGTGATAAGAGTACAGCTTTTTCCGGTGTTAGAACACGTTCTATACATGCCAACGTTAGAATTGCCGACTTTAAAGTATCGACACCGTAAACAAGAGCTAAAATTTTATATATTTCAAAATTTATAGTTTTGAAGATAATGAATAAATACCGCTAAGTACAGCAAAATTGTACGATAATAAATATCGATTTATTGTTGCTTTATCTTTTTCACTAACCGAATTAACGTCCATTTGATAGGATTTTCTCAGGCCCACATCGAATCTTATATTAAACCAATCCAAAATTGGATCCCATTCTCTTTCTTGGAGATTAAATAAATCTTCCTCGTCCTAATTTTGCGTTTCTTAATTTATCAATAATTGGGTTTAGAAAACAAATACTCACTCTAGCATAGAATAGAACTGTATCAGTATCTAGACAATTCGTTATATATTGAGCCATATCATATTTTGTTAGATTATGAGGATTATCAATCACAGTATTACATAGTGTGGTCTAAAATTTCATAATTTTTCAAAGTTTTGATGCTAATTATCGAGAAAACTCACCAAATGCATTTTACTTTGTATAATGTTAGTTCTTTGTGCATTCCATTCTGTCGATACAGCTAATGCTAGAGGCTCACTATCTACAATAAATAAATTTCCTTTTGGTGTTTTTAACTTTCGTTGATCTAATGTTATTTCAAATTTTCCATCATTTTGTAAAATACTTGCATTTCTATAAAACCGCTTACGAGTTGCTAGAATTCAAACCGAAATTACAATCTTATTGGAGAAAATACCAGAACAAATCTACCATAATTTCTGAAACTTATATTGTGATTTACTAACAAAAATTTCCCATTTTTATTCAAAAAACTGCCAATACTTTTCAACATTTTTGATAGGTTATATTGACATGTGGATATACCCACGTGACTAAAACTGACAGCAAATTTAAACTGAAAAAAAATACAAACCGAGATATTTTAGATTATTTTAACAAATTTTGTGAATCACAACTAGATTCAACATAATTAATTCAATTAATTCTAATAATTTCATAATTAATGAAAATGTTTTCTTTATGTTGGCAATGATCGATTCAATTTTTTGACAGACATGAACTTTAAATAGAGATGAGCGCACTCTCAATAAAATCCAAATATGCAACACAAAATACAGGAGCGAATTGTAGGAGTCAAAAATCATTTGAAAAACAAAATTATCAATTATCAAAAAAATACAATTATATTGCTTATATCTCTTAAATATTGGAAACATCTGACAAGCGCTTCTTCAAATCGCATTCAATCAACAGGGTGATTGAATTGAAACATGGGAAATTTGAAATAATTCATCAATTTTCGCTGCATATTTATAATTAGAAAAAAACATTACCACGTGTTAAAAACATTCTTTATTTTCATGTGGGATCGAAATTTTAGAGATCTGTATTCCTGAAATCTTGTTGTATATTTTGATTTATATTGAAAATTATTTACAGGAAAAACAAAAAAAAAATGTTCCAGCTGCATAATAAATACTGTAATACTAACAGCTGATTCAATGTTTTGTTTGGAAAAAAATGAAATACTATCCTAAAATTAAAAATGAAATTAAAACACAATGCGAATTATAACGTCCGTTCAACATAAAATAAATGTTCATTTGGAATAATTTAATAATTTTATTTTAAAGTGAATATCATTTTTATTATTATTTTTTTAATGCATCCAATGGATCACTGCAATTTCTTTAAGAGCACAAAATTGTCTCATAACGTAATCCATAATACACAATACAGTCCACTCGATAATGAACCAAAAAAGAAGAGAAGAAAAAGACAAGTAAATTATAATTAAAAAAAAAAAAGGAAATATTCAAGCAACATAAGTATAAACTTTTCTATCTTCTGGTGTACGTGCCAAATATTCTCTTTCAATTAAACCTTCAATTCGTTTCTTAATAATCACTGGTGATGGTAAAAATCGACTTTTCAATTGTTCGGTTACTTCAGTTACTAATATATTATGTGCCATACGTTTACGTGATTTCATTATTCTTACAATTGCTGCTTCAATTTCATGTTTACGATCTTCGTCAACTTTATTACGTGTTTCACGTCGTTCTGGTTCACTTTCACCTTTAGCTGCTACTGTTTGTATTTTAACACGATGTAATTTTGATGAGAATGAATCATTCACATAAAATTCATGACTTGATTCAATTTCTTTAGTACGTGGATTTTTAATTAATATACGTTGTGTTGCTTTGCCCATTGCTAATGATTGTAATGCTCTAATTAAATCCCGTTCAGGTATATCGGTCTCATTTAATATTTCTTCATATGTTAATTTTTCATGAATATTAAATAACATTAAAACTACCATTTGATAAGTTGATACTTGTATTATATGTTTTCTAGGACCTGAACGTGCTGATATTGTACTAGTTGATGATGAACAGGCGCCTTCTTTTTCAACATCTTCTTTCTTTGGACCGAAAAATATTGCATTGAGATCAGCATTACCTAACTGTGGTTGTAATGTCAATTGACGGCCACTATGTTTGGCTAAATAAAATCTATTAAAAAAATTAAATAAAAATTCTCAATTAAAAAATTAACAATTCACATTTAATAAATGAATTAATAAAACTAACCTACTGAAACATTCAAAGGCAGCTTGTGGAATTGCGGGAATGTGGCACTTGGGGGTGGCACTTTGTGTAGGCCAAAACCCTGTAGTTAATACACGCATAAATAGATCCACACCGCATAAATTTAACTAAAATAGAGAAAAAATTGTAACCACTAAAAAATAACAATATCCACAATTACCTCTGTTTTTGCTATATGTTCTTTGAATTCTTCCATAATTGTATTTGAAACTGTCATATCTTTAAACATACCTTCCAATTTTGAAGTGAACTGACAACCACATTCAGTCTAAGAAAAACAAATGAGATCAATAATAAAATTGAATTGCTCACCATTATTCTAATATGAAATTAAATTACCTTTAACTTGGAAATCATGTTCTTCTCCCAATCATCACTAACAGATTTATTTAAAAGTAATCTTTTCGCTAAATGTTGTTTATAATATCTTTCAAATACATCTTTCTCTTGTAAGAATCTAAACAATACCATTGATTTATCTAAAACTGTTTCAATTTCTTGTTCAGTCATCTGAAAATATTTTAAAAATTAATCAGTTTAATTGATTAATGAATAATTTTTTGATTCATACCCCTTTGACACCTTTTTTCAATTTATCGTCAATAAATAATGATAAATATTCTGGTGATTTTGGATTTAAATTAAGAAAATGTTCAAAATCGGAAGCAATCATTTGTTTGAAAATTTTATCATTATTAAATGAATTTTTCAAAAAATGATCGAAACGATCTTTTAAATCTAATAATGATTGAACAAACGTTATAGCATTTATATTAGATTGATGTTCCTCTTCTTGTACTAATGCACGTCCTTGTTCACGTAAATATTGACTAACACAATCGGACATTGTTTTTAAACCATCTGATACACGACCAAATAATTTATACATACAAGCTAAATCTTCAGTTCGATGTGTTTTTAACATATGGACAACACCCGAATTTTCCATCTAAAAATTTAACAATAATTACAATATAATAAATTATGAATAAATAGAAATATACCTCAACGACAGTTTTCATATGCTTTTTAATTAATTCTTCTTCAACAACCTCAACAATACGAGACTCGGTTGATTCATCTAAATAATGTTTGGCTCGTTCAGATTCTTCATTAATTCTAGCTTCTACTTTATTAATATATACAGATGCACTATTTTCAGCTAAGAATTTCTGACTTTCACCCTATTATCATAATTAGAAAAATTGGATAAGTATTTTGTAATAATAAAATGCCACCTCATTATTTCGAACTAATATAACGTTACTTATTAATTTTATTGCTGCACCAATATTACCGCGAGTAAATAGCCTTGAAAAACATTTTTGTTACACGACATTATAAGTAATGTTTTACTAAATATTTATTAATAACAATTTAATATCCTCAAGTGTAGGAGGATTCAATTATAGTTTCTCTATTTTCTAGATTAAATTTTCATTTTTCAAAAAACAAAATCTAAGTTCGAATTAATAAGATTTTGTTACAATTTTAATTGAATTACCCTATAAAATTCTGATGATTGTTGTAAAAATGGACGTTCGAAATCTTCCTCATATACAGAACGGCCATTAATTCCAAGTACCATTAACATTTGACATGCATTTTTAATTGAGATTCGATCAACTTTTTCACCACGTCTCTCTCTCATCACCATATCAAGTAATGTTTCACGTAAATGATCCCGAATACAACCATATCTAACGACCTGAAATTTTCAATGAAATAAATTCAAATTCGATAAATCGAATTAATTAAAAAAATAATAATAATGACCTGATCTCTAAATATAATTAATCCCAAATTGTACACATTATCTACGTCATTTTGTTGAACATAGACACGATCCATGTACATTAAAATATCACGTATCATTACCATTGATGTTTGATGATCATTCCATGCTTGATTTAATGTCATTAAGAAATTATTATGGAGAGAACGTAGAACATCCTCACGTACCTGAAGAAAAAAACAATTTATAAGACATTAGAAAAAAAATCAATACGATATGTTTACATATAATAGAAATGGTATCTCGATATAAATAACAGCTTTTGTTAATAAAATTAACTCTATACGTGTAATATGAGAATATTCAATATTAATTTTGAATTGAAATATAAAATATTACCTTTGTTTCAAGATGATGAGTTACAACTTCTTTTAATCCCGAATAAAGTTTCTCACCATGCTTATGTAATACCATTGTATAAGCATTTCTATATAATTCCTCAAAACTGAGTCCTGAATTGTTTTTCTTTTGAATTTCTTGTATAGCATTTTTCAATAATGCCCATATACTTTCCACATATTTCTCATCCATTGTCATCTAGATTTATAAGAAGAACAAAATAAACAATATTAATTAAATAATTAAATTAATTAACAATATTTTAATCTTACTCTACCCAATCTACGTAAATTAATCAATCTTCCACTCATTTTATTCTTTTTTTTGAAATGATATTTTTTAAAAATTTTGTTACAAAAAAATGACAAATACACAAAAATATTATTTGTTTTTAATTATGAACAAATCAAGATTTAATTAACATGATTTTAAAGAATATTTAACTCGATAGAAATGAAAATAAATGATTTATTTTACTGGAAATTTTAAATATCTTGTATAAAATAGATTAAAACAAGAAAACAAATGAGTTGTTTATTATAAATTGTCATATTTTTTTTTCAATGAGCAATTTTCGCATTTTAATGAAGCTATTAACTTGAATATTGTGAATTGCAATAAATATTAAGATAAAAAGGGTTTTATATCATGAACCACAACGGAAACGGGAAATAATTTCTTTTACATATAAAGATATCTCTTGTCTGGGATATTATCAAAGAGTGATTTTTCTCTAATATAAGATAAATTATTAAAAGAAATTTTTCAAGGATAATAATGCTATAATGCACGTGTTGTCTATATCGATTTTATATCAAATAAAAATAATTTAAATATATATGATAACGTGAATTTGAAAGTTTTCGAAATAGAAAATATTTCAAAAGCTTACATCAAGAAAGGCAACCAGACGTATGTTGTAATTTAATAATAAATAATGATAATATCAAAACGATTTTCTAAGAAAATTGTAATTTTTGTATTTATAACATGGCAAATAAGAAAATTTAATCAGAGCCCTATGATTTTATTACAACAACAAACGTGACCTTTTTATTATATTTATTATATAAAAAATCTGCTCTAATTATAAATTAATCATAATAAACTAGAAATAAAAAAGATGAAAGGGTGTTGTTGAAAGTTAATTAGACTGGCAATGAATCTGAGCAAAAAAAATCTTGATTTATATCATGCAAAATAGAGGCTAGAATTTTAATATTTGATACTGTTAGCATTTTATTACGATTATTCCATAGTTTTCAAAACTTCAATAAAGTTTAATTTAGAAAGATTCAGCATTTTGTTTTCTGATATTGTACTATGCGAAAATTCACTATTTATAAACAAATAATTCGGCTTTTATAGAACCAAAAATGTAATAAACAAATTACACTAGATATAGTGATAATTCCATTTCTTATCTACAAAATGAAAAGTTTAAATAATTGAAAACATATGAAATTATTAGTATGATTAAGGTTAAGGTTTTTAATATTATAATGAATAAGTGAATATATTTTTCAATGGCAATTTTGCTATTTATTAATGCACACATACACTTGACCTTAATATCATTTTATATTTTAATATAGGTGTAAAAATGTTTTTTTTATTTTGAACATAAAAGTTAGGTTATTGCCAAAATTCGCCTATCTCAGAGTTAAGAATAAAGCCGATTCTGTATACCATGTAGAATTATTGATATTTAAATACCAAAATTTGTTAAATTGTATTATTAATTTTACTTTTTTGCTTGAATTATAAATTGTTTTCCTGCACAATCAGGATGATTGTGCGCAATGATTTGTGATAATTCAAGCATAAAAATTTGAAGATTTCAATTGTTATTTGCATAAACAGAAAGGACAATGTACTTTAGTAACATTATTCAACAAGAATAATTAAAACAACTTACAGGAAATGCTCGAATCCTCATCTTGATGTCCCTTTTTGTATTTGTCGAATTCTTCATTGTTGGCCCTGACATTGTTCCTAATTTTCTTCGTCTATTCACTCAATTAAACTTGATGTAAAGCAACAACGAAAATAAACAAAAGTAACGTAATTTTCTCGAATATAAATTGTATTTAATAATTTTATCACAACCAAATTCGGAGGTCGTTCCTTACGCCAACAACAACATATTCAACTTGAACAATTGAAAAACAACAAAATTGCCACACATTTCAATCGCGGTCACATCAAAATCCCCCAAAAATAATTCAATTTAATTACAATCATCATTACCCTATCAAAAATTAATTAACGAAAATTAACAGAATTCCTTAATAATTTATTTAAATTGAGTACGACAGATGAAAAAAAAACAGGTCGTAGGGATAACTTGCAAAACA
>JAZBGZ010001075.1:0-23128 GCA_037414795.1 Stenodera caucasica | reverse complement strand
GATGCCAATTTGACCCCTTTCCAAAATAGGTACGCAATTACTTTCAAGTCTCAAAACAGCACAAAAAAATACCATTTCTAATTTTGAAAAAAAATCCAAAATTTTGACAAGAAAGGCCTTTTTTACAGCTTTCAAGTCTAACTTGGGACAATTAGTATAAAGTGAGTATATTGATTTTGGCCATAAATACAATCTTGTAGATTTCGTAATTTAGAAATAATTGACGTACGAACTCCCATAAATTCAATATTGAGTAGCGAAAAGTTTTAATTTTGATATTTCACCATTAGATTAGGTGAGCGCATCAGATATTCCATTAGTTTTCTTATAAAATATCAAAAGCGGCGACATAACATATATTTACGTGTAGGCTGGAATGGGGTTTTAGCCAGAAGCTTTGTAGAATTAAAATAAAAAAAACATCAAATAAACATGAAGTTTGAAACTCATTCGCTAATTTTCATCAAGTGAATGAGGTTCTATTTTCTATTTATTTCGTTCTAAATTCACTTCAAATCTTGACGAGATAAATAGGAAATTATCAAAAGTTTTTCAGTTTCAGGCTTTCCACTCAAAGATAGAAACAAATCAGATTACGCATTCCGTCACTTTTAAAGTTTTTCCTTCCAGTTATCGTTGCTATGCTAAATCCAGGACACTTCAAATATAGAGATTATCGCCTATTTCACGAAATAATCTATTTTACTTCAAAAATTGTCGATATGATTTTATAAAAATGATCATCGAACAAAGATTCAAGATTCCCTTTCCTCAATTAATTTTGTTGAATTTTCCAATTTTGGAAAATTGAGCACATTTTGATCTCAACCACCTTTATTTTTTTTGTGTCGCATCATTATTCGGATTCCAAACTAAAAATTGATAGTAGACCGACGTTTTTTTGTTTTGGATGAAATATTGCGTGAAACGTGAAGATTTTGTACAATTTTTCGAAATTTGTTATCCTCGTGAATTGTTTCTTATCGCATAATTCTAGATTTACTACGATGGTGACTTATCATCGAATTTCTCATTTCAATCCACCTGGTTTGTTATATTTTCGATATCTTTCAACTTTTCCCACATTCTTTCGGTAGTTTATCAGCTATCCAATTTCTATATATCGATTGACATTCACATCGTATCCAGCGATGTTTCCAGTCCAATTTCCATTTTCTCGAAATATACATCGTGTTGTTTTTTTTTTTCTTCCTGATTCTAGGCGTGAATAAATTGATTTTTCGACGATGAAAATCAATTCGTCAACTAAATATTAATGTTGTTCAAGTAAGTTAATCCAGACAGTTTCTGACATGTGTAATTTTCCTACACAAATTCTGACATAATCTGCTTTCGATAAAATCTGAGAGTTCAGAGAAATCCAGCGGAATTTTCCGCGCCCTTCAATATGTCTGGAATAAGTTGTGCGAAAACAAAAACACCATATTCATCAACTTTCGTATTTATAACCGGAAAAGTTTTAACCCCGGCGCATCCACCATTTTTACAAACAAGTTTAAATAGGCGCGATCGGTAATTGTAAAAAATGGTGGATGCGCCGGGATCGGTCTAAGGTCCAGTTACGGATAATTTTCGGTAATTCAAACCTTTAATCGGTTACGAATCGACGATTATTTGGTAGAATTGCCGATCTCTCCGGGAAACTGTGCAAATTTCCATGTAAATATTGCATTATCAACAAATATTGTTTGTGTGAGGGAACAATTCTAGGGTTTTTGCTGACTGAAGGACCCTCACTATTCGGTAGTACACTCTATTGAAATACGATAGTTGTTGTAAGAGGATCCATTATATGCTTGAAACAAGTTTCCAAAATCTGAGCCGGATTTGTTCCATTGGAAATACGATGAGTCAGGTAGAAATCCCGAAAATATTCTCAAAAATAGAAAATCTACTAGTTTTCCAACAATTTTATAATATTGAATCAACGAAAACATTTTCATTAAACACGCTATTAAAATTGATGTATGAATTGCGAGAATTTTATTAATTTTTTTCGAATGAAATTGGAATAAATCCGATACATCAGTTTCGGTTATGATTAAACGAATGCGAAATGTGTTCCATAAATATGAGCCCAACAACAAAAAAGACACTCGAATATTTCTAAAGCTTGAATCATTTCTAATTGAACTGTTTGAAATATTCCAAAAATTTCGTTTCCACTCATCAGATTTTAACGATATGAATATTGTTGTTTTTTCGTAGAGGAAAATACAGATGTTCGAAATATTTTCCAGACGTTGATAATATTATATAGTGAATGGAAAAACATTGTGACAACTGAGAGAAACGAAACTGATGTAACCAAATGAGAAATTCAAATATGATAAATGTGTGTCGTTGACAGTGAATTTATCATTGAAACATCATTAGATCCATACTGTATATTGTGTCTATTCTATTTTATTTAGAGAATGTTCTCAATATTGATATTGTAGAGGTGTGTGAAATTCGACGCAATTCGAAAAGGATGAATCCATCATTCACGATATTTTATCTCTTTGTTAATGACAAATAAATAATAATAAAAGTCTAATATTATTAAATTGTGTGTCATCTTGAAGTGTTTCAACTAAATCGTAAACTAAACTTCAACTGGCTCCAATTTATTTGTATGGCACGATTTTCTCGATAGATCCCGAGAATATAAAGCCAATAGTCTATAGCGTTGTCAATACGTTCAGTTATTATCAGAAAATCCACCCATTGGTCTCTAACAGGGCCTGTGAACATTTTATCGATTCGAACAACTTTGCTTTTCTCTTTAGACTTTTCTTGAACTTTTCCACAATATAAACTACCACAATAGAACCAAACGGAAATTCTAAAGGATGTCGTGAATTTGTCTAGAATTGCCAAGTGGTGCTAAGGTCCTCTTTATATTGCGTTTTTATTTTTCGATTTTATTTATTTGACGTTAGTTAGCTTTCTATTTTGTGTTAGGAAACTTTTTACTATTTTTTTTCTATTAGTTGAGCGAATAGAGATGGGCGATAAAGACGTGCACAATTCTACAAAATAGTCGCTTTGTGTTGTGGATAAAGGGCGGTATTTTCAACCCTTTTTACTTGCAGACATCACGAATATTTCATCATGATGTCTTTAAATAATTTTAACGTAGGAGTTTAAGCGAAACTTTGATTTCGATTTATTGATCAGAATAAGGACTCTACAAATACACCCCTAATTTTATTATTCAATAGATTAGGGTATTAGCCTACAATATACTAGATTAACGATATAATTCCGTAGCTTCGCAACGAAAAGGCCTATTTTCATTCATTTTTTATTTGATGATCCAATAATTCACATTCTCTTTTCACAAAGAAAATCCCAATCTTATAGCCGGCTCGCTGTTTTATATCTCTTGAATTTTTTCTAATTATCGTTTATATTCAACCATAAATAAGAAAGATTCGCACAAATTTCTATGAATATTTCTATTTACTGAATAATCGTTACGGCCCTAATCGCCAACTACTGAAAACCACAAAATAAAGACACTGACGTTTTGGGGTTGAATATGCGCCAATTGGGACAGGATAAAATCGATTTGATGGTTATGGTAGTTAGTAAGCATAACAAGTTTGGGGGTAGTTTTTGTTATACGTTTATATTTACGCATAGTTTTGCATAAATAAACGGGTTTTGTGGATGTGAATAAAACGAGAAACATATCTATCTATCTATTTTGTAATCAGGAATCATCTCTTTCTACACGATCTAGGTTAACATAACAACGGATGAATATTAACCGGGTATATGACAAAACATGGGTTTGATCGCAGGAAATGAAATGTCAGTTAATACATATTTTACTGATAGAATTGACCCTATTGTCTAGTTGTGTTAACTGCAGGACTCACTCTATTCACATATTATTCGTTTATTATCGACAATATTTAATTGTTCAACTTTATACAATGAAATCCTACAAAAAAAAAAGAAAATCTATAGAAAACTTTTCTTTTGTACCAAGCCCATATCTTTTCCTTTTATATAACCGCAATAACAACATTTCAGTCGTTATCCTGAAGTCACAGAAAGTTGAACTAAGAGATTTCTACCGTTCTTGGAATAGTTTGTTCGATGGATGATAATATGACAGTTGTGTTTTCGGGGTGAATTTTGAGGGTTTAATGTCAACATGGAGGGACAGAAGGTTGTTATGCTAACAAAAATACGATTTGGGTCTTCATATTCACAAAATTGGGTCGCTTTTCCAATTTTATTTGTATGATTTTATGTTAGTAATGGTGACTATTATTGTGTTGTGTGTGGAAATATCAATTTTAGTTGATTCAGTTGATTATATTGGAGCCGCAATAGTTTTGTTTGATTTTCCAAACAATAGTTCGAGTAGAGAACGCCGGGAAATATGTGATTATTATAATCAATAATTTTTAGCGAGTTTATCAACAACGAATAACACAAATTCCACTCAGCTAATTGAAAAGACAAATTAATGAACAATTAGTTCGAAATTCGCCGAAAATTCTCAAAAATTTCGATGAATAATGTGGAAATTTCCAAATATTGAAACAAAGAATTTCGATTTTACGTCTGTATTTGGGTGCGAGAGAATTTTCCAAAACTAAGCTGAATAAAGGAGTTGAAGATGTATCTAGAAGAAATTCAAGTCAAAATTTTAGACAAGGGTCGCGACAATTAGCAGTGATTGTGGTTAAAATCGGTCCAAAACACGAAATTTCTACAAATAACAACTTCAAGAATTTTTTTCCAGAAAGTTAATGGACTTGTCTGGCACAACTTTCACATTAAATTTCAGTCGAGATTCCTGCGAGAGAAACTGACATGTCCAGTTGATCAGGGATAATTTCATCGCAACAGATCAACTCTATTGTTTCATGTTTTTCGAATAAAAAGCTGATTGTTTTTTTCTACCCCAAATCTAGAATTATAATGGTCCTGCAATTTGGTGAGTGAATTAACGCAACAAAGTTTATAAGGAAGCCAGATCGGACAATAAGGCATTAACAAAAAGTCAACAAGATAATAAAAGTTTATTCGTTCTTCGCAGCTTTGCTAGATTGTTTTCTGTGTGGTATTGGACTTTCGAGATAAAAATTATGTTTAATTTCCATTACCGTCTTCTTTTGTTCTAATTATACGAAAATAAGAGATTTGAAAAAGTTCAATCAGTTTTGATTAAAATTTGAGAAAAGTTTCTTTTTGTTGAATTGACTCACTCAATTAGTGTTCATTTCAATTTCGACTAGATGTGAATTTTTCGTTTTTCAATCCGAGTTTTAGTGAATTCATTTGAATCGTTGCAGTATTTTCCGGTTTGAGAGAGAGAATATTCAAAGAAGTAAATACAGGAACATGATCAAAGACGGGAGTAATTGATTCATCAAAGAATCACATTAGCTTGATAGATCTATTAGACTGTACCAAATAACTGGCTCAATTTCAATAATATCGTCCTCACTAAAGTATCATGAGGATAATTATATGTAATTACTAATTATCAATATGATAGTCTCATAATTCTGATTTAATGGTATTCTGGGCGGTTTTATATCATAGTTTGATGAGTGTTACGTGAATAGAGCGGAATGCACTTTTCGAATATTGCGACTATCGAATATTGCACATTCGAGAATCGGCCTCTCGTCGAAAATGTATATATATAAATATAGATATCATCTATTTGTGGTGATTTATTTTGTGGATATACCGGTTTTAGTGATTTACGAATTTCAGCCTTAGTCAAACTAATAATATCGATACTCAAACATATTTCGATTGAGGTTGTTATTTGTTCACGAAAATTTGCCATATTTTCAATTAAGTTCGATTGGAGCAACATTAAAGTGAAAGAGTCGATATACAGGATGTCTCAACGAGACCGTTTATACAGAGTGATCAAGAAATACTGTTTAAGTTGGCAATCCTACCTGGAGGTTTTTTGTGTTTAATGATTTGCAACACTACACCGGACTGTATGACAGATGAACACTTCACGGGAAATTTTTAGGTTATGTGAACTTAATGTCAGATTGAAATTGTAAAATATGTAAAATAAAGGCGGTGAAAGCGCCCAACCTAACCTAAAAACATAGCAATCAAGAAAATCTTTCCGTTAATGGATATCAAAGAACTTGACAAAGGATTAAACTTTAATAATTCAATTTGAATCAACACTCAAATGTCAATTAAACGTCAAAGTAGTTGTAAAACATCAGGAAATGGTTCCAGTTCTACAATTTTGAAATAAAATTCAGAATTGCCAACTTAAACAGTATTTCTTGATCACGCTGTAGTTGTGGCCGAAATTCAAAATTAGGCATAATTATTGGAGCAATACTGGAGTGAAAGAGCCGTTATACAGGATGTTTCAACGAGACCGTTCATTGGAAGTTTATACAGAATGATCAAGAAATACTGTTTAAGTTGGCAATCCTACCTGGAGGTTTTTTGTGTTTAATGATTTGCAACACTACACCGGACTGTATGACAGATGAACACCTTACGGGAAATTTTTAGGTTATGTGAATTAACTGTCAGATTGAAATTGTAAAATATGAAAAATAAAGGAGGTGAAAGCGTCCAACCTAACCTAAAAACATAGCAATCAAGAAAATCTTACCGTTAATGGATAACAGAGGCAGGGTCGAAGATGAAAGAACTTGACAAAGGATTAAATTTTAATAATTCAATTTGAATCAACACTCAAATGTCAATTAAACGTCAAAGTAATTGTCAAACAGCAGTTCTACCATTTTTAAATAAATTTCAGAATTGCCAACTTAAACAGTACTTTTTAATCACGCTGTAGTTGTGGCCGAAATAAAAATGTGAAAATTCAAAATGAGGCATAATTAATTTTTAAAATATTTTCGAATTTCTAGCACTTCCGCTTAGACCGGAAGTTGTCATCTTTTTGTTATTTAAATGGAAGACACAATATTTGAAAAATTTGATTTTTTTACGTTTTTAATTTGCGCCGAAAAGTATAAATTTGGGAATCATTCAGGTAAGGTTTTTATTAACGATAAAGCGACCCATAAACTACAAACTGAATCGGATTTCAACTTTTTATCTCATTCTGAATAGAAGTTGCAGACTAATTTGTGAATGTCAAGAAGCTGCTGACATTTCAGAAAAGAATTTTTATTTCAAAAATCATGATAGATGGACCTATCGTAGTATAGTCTCAAAAAGATTCAAAATTATGACTTTTATGCAAAAATATACAGAGTGTTCTATTTAAAATAACAAAGTAATAGTCTAACCATAAGTGCTAGAGATCTGAAAATATTTTAGTTGAAGAGAGCAAAATCAATTATATCTAATTTCATAGTCTCAAATTTTTATTTTGGTCAGAACTTCATAAACTTCCAATGACCGGTCTCGTTGAGACACGCTGTATATGTTATGTTATTTCTATTGTTCTCGATATCGGGTAATTAGAATAATGTTAATTTGACTGTACAACATTCGAATAGTGATGTGTTTTAGTTTGCGGTTCGGTTAAAATTATTTCCAATCGATCTTTCATATCAATTTAATTGGATTATACTCCATACAATATTCCTATTCGTACAATAATTCGATTTTTTCGCTTTTCACTCTAGTACTCCATCACAATAAATCCACCATTGTTAATTATCCCGCTACTAAATCATCAAAGTTGGCCGATCTTAATTAAATAAAACAACAATATTATAGTCAAGTCGACCTTACCTTACATTCGACCTTAAGGGGTTCGTCTTTAGCCGCCCCTAGTACCTTCCTGCCGTTACCATCGCCGCATATCGGCTCGAATTTCACACGTAAATGGAATGGGGGACTGCGTGATGTGCCCTCTTTGTTAGTCGCTTCGCAACAATATCGGCCGGAACTGGCGCGGCTCACACCCTGTAAGAAAAAAAAGTAGTTTTTCCATCGGAAAGATTACAGGCGCTCTATATGACTAGAATAATATTGACTAGTAATCTTGATGGTGGAAAATTCAACAATATTGTTATTTATTCATTCGGTTTTGTCAATTTTAATCAAATATACGATTTTAATTCGGTTTTCGTTTCGATTTCACATGGGAATTAGTTCGGTTCGATCGGCTTTGAAGAAAAGATTCGAGATTATAAAACGGTAGTTTTCCACATAAATTTCGTTGACTAGCAAAGTAACATTTTCTTGTGCAATGTTTCATTGAGTTTTCGATGAAAATCCGATCACCGGAAAAAGCGGAAAAAGAGCGCGAGTTGACGTTGAAAATGGGGTAAACAGACCGGAGGACAAACTCGGACCAATTCCATTACGTTTGTTTTTCTTCTATTATGTAAATTGTGCAGTTTATGGTAATTTGTAGTTTTTGGGGGGCCAACTCACCTGCAGAACTAGCGTTTGGTTGCTGACGATGATTCCAGCTGTGGCGTTACTAAGCAGTCGATTACCGTCACGCAACCACCAAACTCGGTGCACCTGAAAACAGTTTGGTAACTCAATTAAAACGATCCAGCCATGTTCATCGTTTCGTCAGTTATGCAAATCGGGGAAGAAACCGGCAATGAGAAAAACAGGGAGAAGCAGCCGAAGAAAATGCTAATTTAAACCGTTCTCTTGGTTATTTTTTGCAATTTTGATATTCTAGAAACATTGGATTTATCAGAGACCGAATCGACAAAGATAATTATAGTTGAATTAGTTTCTTTAAAGCTCTTTCATTTCCTTATTCACTATTGACTCACATTCAACTTTGACAACAATATAAAATAAATAAAAACGGTCATTTTTTCCGATTTTCCGATTTCTCAAAGTTCAAGAGTTGCCAAATAAACAAATAAATTACGTTTTGAATTGTTTACAAATTCCTTCAACTTATTGCCAAAAGTTTTCCTCAATATTCAGTTTTTCTTTCTCGATAATTTTTTAGCTTTGTCGTCGAATTTATAGCCGAAGTCGAAAAATATAAAGAAACGATCGAATTTTCGTTTGTATCTGTTATCTAAAATTCGTTCAGTTTTCAAATATTGTTACGACCGATATTCGTGATCTGACAATATAGATTCATCTTCTGAAATGTGCAACAGCAAATGTTTTATTAAATTTTCATCGGCAACAAGACAATAACAGAATAAAAGATCTGACAATTTCCACTATAATAAAAGAAATCCCACACTTATATTCACCCAACTTTCAGTTAGTTGATATTAATAATTAAATTAATTATGGGAAAACTTTGTCACTGACTAAATTCCAAATAGAGCTAAAGGACATTAATTATGATTCAATTTATTAAAACTACAAGAGACATTATTAAAATTTGCTTTATTCATAAGATGGAATAACTGACGCGACTAATCAGAGAAAATTTCCATGTGTAGATTAAATTTGTTTCATAAATAATAATGAAATGTAGTTTTGATTTGAACGTATTTCCACCACAATTTGTGATTAATTTACAATATGTTGACGTTAGTACAAATTTATGAAATTCTATAAATTGCGAAATGGACAGTGAAAAACCGACCGACACGAATGCATAATTAATATCCACAATCATATTCCATTTATAAACTTTTTTTTTGTGGTGCTAAATCAAATTTCGAAGCCAACAATAAAATATGGGACAGTTTGAAATAGTTTACGGTAATTTCCGTTGGAAATATTTTAGAGAGAGAAAATAACGAAATGATTATTTATGTAAATATCACATTGAGTGACTCCATAATATTGATATTGTTGAATTAATGTAAAGAGTGTCAAATAAATTCATTTTCCGGTAAAATAATTTACCTGTATCTGATTAAATTGTGCACATTTATCTTGATTTCGTATAATCACGTGATAATAATGTGTCACTAGAGACATGAAATATCCAATTCTCTTTATGAATAAAACCCTCTAGGGGTGCAAATTTAATAAATTGATGATCCTTCTGTTGCATTCTCTCATATAATTATTGTAATTATAACAGTATTTTCGACTGTTAACGTTTGATTCGTAACCGTAAAATTCAATCTCGTTATCAATACAATACCGTTTTTATTTTTTTTATCAATTTTAATCACTCAAACATCCGCTTTTGAAGGATAAATGGAATTTCCAGACAAGCAATCTGATTACCGATACAAAAAGACGTCTTCCATATCTACGTTTGTCGCTCGAAAATCCGATAAGTGGGTGAATTTTTCCCGTTATTTCACATAAACGTAACATAAAAACACTAAATAACGGAAATAATAAGCAAAAAACATCATCAATATTACAATAAAGGTATATTTGTTAAAGTTGAAAAATGGTGGAGGCGCCGGGCGAGCGCTTTATTCACTATTAACCTCATATATCACTTAATTATTTATCGTTTTGAATTATAATCGGATTTATACGAATAAATAGAGCCTATTTTTATTAAAAATCGAATTTGGTCAACAATGACTCTAATACGTATCGATCAATTCAGTTTCCGTCCGACTTTTTGTTTCGAATGATTCTTGTAACACAAATCAAAATTACCATTTTTTGAATGGTTCAACTGTCCTAGTTTGATCCACAATTTTATGTTATTTCCATTATTTCTACTGATTCGATATTTTTAGTCTGATTGATTCAGAAATCTTTCAATTATTTCCGTGGTGTTTCAATGAGGGAGAATTTCATGCGATAGAATCGATGTTTGGCGGTAGTTTTCGTTGATAATTCAGCATAAAGGGGTGAATATCCCTGTTTTGTGAGCTTGTAATGTGAGAATATCGATCCGATTCAGGCAATAGACTGGTTTTGATTCAATGAAGATCGACGCGAATAGCGAGCATTCTCCAGATGGGTTATACCCGAAAATCGGGTACTAGAATAACAGTGATTTTGATACAATAAGCTCGACATTTATTCAAAAGTGATCGATTTATTTGGATTAAATCGAATATCATTTGAAAATTTGTTTCTTACAGGTTTTGTTTCATATCTACTGTGATAACAGCAATTGATTTTACAATAAAAATAATCATCTAAACTTCGATACGCGAACATGATGTCGATAATAAATGTTACCAACTTATCAAAATTATATCGATGAAATTTTCTAAAAGGCCACATTCTGGAGAACGATTCCTATCATATTTATAGCCAGAAAAGCAATTACTTTTGTTTTTAGAGTGCACTTTCTTGTTTGAAAATTTATGTTTCACTTGTATGATAAAGAATAATAACTGAAACTATATTGACATTCTGTCTGTTCGCTGTTATATTTGCTAAAACTATGCAATATCCGTATTGAAAATACCGGATATTACTGATACACGCCTTTATCGCATCATATAGAATATTTATTCTGAATTGTTGAGGTTATTGATTTTGGTTTACTGATCACAACTCGTTTAGCGTTGATTGTCGCTTGTTTAAGCCACTGAGATAATTCGAATGATGTTGATCTCGAACAAATTTACCGGAAATCAACTGAATTAACGAGACAACCAAAAAAAATAAAATAAATTAGTCGAGAATTATTCTAAACTTGGCCTCCAATTCCGCTTGGTAAATTTTTTTGTTCGAAAATTATTCGTGATTCAGTTCATTATACAAAACAAAACATAAACTTTCACCCATGTAGAATTTGATAAAATCAAAATTACGTTTGTATTTCCACACGAGACTAGTTATTGTGGGAGTTATGAGACGATTAAATTACTTACATATAGTGGAAGAACAACGACTACGAAGCCGAATAATATCGTCAACTATTAATTAGTTTCGAATCTGAGCCTCGAGTTCTCAATTATTTTCTCGACAAAGTTGATCCAGCTATTGGGAATGTTATGACAAGTTTCGTAAATACAACGCGAAACTCACATTATTTTAATAAATTATATTTGAGTCTCGTCGAATTATTATCGCTTCAAAGCGAAAAATCTCCCAACTGGTAAAAAATTCATAGATTCGAGACTTAATCTAGCAATTGCTAAATCACCGTTGTTAGTTGTGATTAATATTTGATTAAAGATAGTAACTTTGCTTAGATTAGTGAACTATAAGAAGCCACATATAGAGGAGCAGTAAACGGACAATTTTCGGCAGGATATCACGCTATCCAACTTTAATCCAGTTGGATATCCAATTTAATCGCCCATCCACGATCTAAGGTAAATTTTACCGAATTATTCACGTTGAACTAGATGAATTATATTTTTCTTTCGATACCTATTCTGTTTTAAATGAAAGTAATCTTGATAATATATCGTTATTGAGCGCTTCATCATTTGAAGTGGGTTAAATTTGAACTTTCTATCTGAAATGTTATTATGTTGTGTAGATGGTTGAAACCGTAGCGGAAATTGCAATGTTGCACTTTAACAACACACCAACAACATTTTCGACAACATTAAACAAGCTGAAAGTGTTACCGTTGAGATTCCATTAAAACTCGAATTTATAATAACGTTAACTATATGGAAACTAGAAACTCGCAAAGTCTAACATAAAATTTATTATTAAAAAAAAAAAACATTAAAGTTAACAATTATTTAAGTAATTGAGATGATTTGGGAAATACTGAAAATCTTCAACAAACATAAAGGGCGGCGATTTCCCATTAAAACTTGAGTGGATCCGTGTATGTTTACCGCCATTTTGAATTTTCCGTGCGGCTCTTATGGGAATGCGTGCATGTTTAAAATTCAACCCTTTCCCGAAATTATAACAATAACTTTCCTTATAGTGAGAAATATTTAATTATGTAGAAACGTCTACGCTTAGTGATTTGGTTGGAGTGAATTCAATTATTTTGAATTTGAATAATTTCCAAAAAAAATTTCATAAATGTAAAAGAAGCAGGAATTGAGAGGCATTTTCTTTATTTATTTAGCATTTTAATGCGGAATACTCTAACTGTATATAGGGACCGGAAGGAAACCTTTTGAATATGTATAAAATATTATAGATGTATTATATAAACGGTTTTTATACTCTGTAAAGTATCAAGTTTGTGTTCAGTTGAGCGTACGAAAAAAGAGTCGGGATGGAAATTGAATTTTTCTAAATTAATTTTGTCGGAAAGCTTCTAGTTCCTCATCCTTCTAAATCGAGCCAAATTACCACCAACTATATTTATGTGTGTATTTGAAATATTCATAAATTGCCAATTTTTCATCACTTTCCTGAAGTTTTTAGTTAGTTCAGGTACATTTCCCAAATATGATTAAATATTCATTATCGATTCCACAACTCTAATATTTATCAACAATCCTAAAAAATAGAACAAACAAAATATAAATTTCTATTATCGTCAACTGTTGCCATCAACTACCAACAAGTGGTTGATAATTGTCGATTTGATAAAAGACAATTATTAGCTCTAAAATTTAGAATCTAATTCGATTTGATTGACATAATCCTTAAACTATAATCCAATTGAAACTCACAATTAATGTAGAACAGGATAAATAATTAGAAAACTTCCTACTTTACTGACAAAATTTTCGGTTACTTATATGATTGTTTTATAATGAGATTCAGAAAATATGTTCTAGTTTGAGTCAATTAGTGAAAATGTCAATCATATTTCCGGCTTGTTTATCAGCACCACCTGCGTTCTAAATTGCGTAGAGTGCGTATTGATTATTTACGACTTGATGTTGTTTAGGTGAGTCGATGAACTTATATTTTGAAATAAACTGTATTTTCGATTTTTGCTCTATAATTGAGAATCTGGGACAGTGCACAAATATCAAGAAAATCTTTGACACCTGTAAATTTGTTTTTGACAGGATATTTACATTTACGGATCTAGTTATTTGAAAACAGCTGAACTGTATTTTATAAAAATTCAATTGAAAATACATATTTTCGAAAATTTCCACAAAATATGTCAATTATTCTACGAGTATATTTTTCCATTAAAATAGAGAGAGATTAAATTGATAAGCTATATTCGTGTTTTATATTAGAAATTATTGTTTAGGTAGTATAATTTGCAACTTTAACTAGTTAAATATAATGTATGCGATTCGATTGTGAATTAAGTTTTTGAGATAAGAAAATGAGCTGGTTTTCAACTGTATCGAAAATAGAGCTAATTTTGTTTTTAACAAATGCCATTCAGTGCAGCTTTATCCGTCGATGGTCTACTTTAGCTCGATTCATCATCGGGGAAAAAAGCCACTTTTCGAACTATCAATTGATATAGAATCAATTTCGAATTTCGAGAATTTTTCTTGGAATATTTCCAATCAAATCCACATCTATCATTGAAACTTACTCGTATAGGCTTCAGATAATTTTTCTCAGATTTGTTTAGTGTGGAACGTTACGAAAATACTCGTGGACTCTCTCAAGAGAGTTCTATGGAAAATTTTGGACTTTTCCCATATTTCCCTACCGTGTTCTGGTTGAATTACCCGTTCAAAACCAGACTCGGATTGATTACAGAGATCTGAATAAGGTTCGCTAGCAAAATGGTGGATGCGCCGGGATTTTTCTCTTAATCGACGTTGATCATTGAAAATTTTGCTATCTTGCAGATTAGACCCAAATTTATAACAATTTCTAGAATAACTTTTTTAGCGTAACTTGAAAACGTTTCTTCGTTAGAAATTCAAATTCATCAAGTCATAGAATATTCGTGTTCGACGATTACAGGTGAAGCTGTATTATTTCTCATCCTATGAAAGCTTCATCATATTGTTAGAGTAAACAGTTGGGTTGAGTAAATAGCTTTTGTTGACCCTTATAAACAAATGAATTCAGGGATAGTTGACCAGAAAGATTATTAATTCTGATACAAATCAATAATGTTTAGTTCAGCGAACTATTATGCTACTTTAAACAATGATTGTTGATGTTTAAGTCTGTTAAATCTATTAGAAGAGCTTCACTTGAAACATTTCGTTAAGAGTACTCGACAATTTGGTTTAATGACTTCAATACTTACAATTTAATTAAACATAAGTCCCGAAGACGATTAAATCTCTTTGTCGAATTGCATACATTTATAATTCAACTGCACATTCACACACATACAAACCGAAATATTCATTATCAACTTATACAATGAAATTCTAGTAGATAGTTTGAGAATAGGCGAATTTGTGGCTCAACTATTACAAAGTTAACACTTAAAATTCGACTTGTTGAACATTTAAACTTTGCTTAAAAGGCCGTATAGTTCGTGAAATAGAACAATTCAATTCTAAATAGAAATTATGTTATATTGAATGTATTCATTAATCTCAAAGAGATAATTACTGTATGACTATTTGTGTTTAATTTTGAATTTATCTCCACCTTGATCTAGTTTTGTACAGCTTTGATATTCTAACCAGACTGAATACTCACAACAAATTGTCGAGATATTTATCATTTGTATATCTGTCTAGCTACATAAATTCCCATTCATATCAACAATACACATTAGTAGAATAATTTCCGTGAAATTGGGAGTTTTCTCCGGAAAAAATCGCATTATTCTTCTCAACAACAACATAAATTTTAAAATATTTATATTAGTTATTGAATTAAAATTGGCGAGCCTAACAAAATTGATTATCCATTCAATATAAAGTTTCGAGGAGAGTTAATGGAAAGATTATGTGGCGCTAACAGATTAGTATTTCTTCGAAATAACTTCGCAATATTTTCCACGAAATTAGCTTAATTACCGTCTAATTTTCAAGGGTCAGTAATTTTATGCACCCTCTTCTTATCTCCAACTCGAATTGGTGTTTGTAAACAAATCTAATTACATCAGTTTGGAGTCTTGAGTAGAGAAAAAAAACGCACGCAATAATAAATCTGACAGTTTTTTTTTTCTGTGTCTAAAACAGTAATTATAGCCACAAAATAACTGTTAATTCAAATTTTCATTTATGCAAACTAACTTCAAGCTAACATATCGTACATATAAACATTGTCTACTTGGGTTAAAATTTTGATTAGTGTTTGCATATTGTCCCCGAAATGAAATGGTTATTGTGAAACTTTACTCATTTATGTTGGGTTTTATGCTAATTGGGCGACATTAATTCGGGATTATAAATATCTACGAGAATTTCCCCGGTTTTAAATAATCAATTTCTATCAAAACGCCCGATTAATTGCTAATTACATCTTGAAATAAAGACACAAATATAATTGGATTATAATCGGTAGGAGACGCGATTATTTATATATAAAGTTCATTCGTTTTATACAAGTAGCATGCGTAGGTACAATTTAGTGAGTAATTTATGAACAAGTTGGTTAATCCCGGAAGTCGATTCTACCGGATCAAATCAAATACAAGTTGGCTTCGAGTTTCTCGATAATAAAAAAGAATCTCTTACTTCAATGAGTAATGAATTTTGCATTATTACAAAAAATTGTACATCACTCGTAGAATTGTTGTTATTGTTTATTTTGTGGAATTTCAATGAATAAAATATCGACTGAACTACTATCAAATATCAGTCATAACGGCCCAATTATAATGAAACAATAAAAATTTGTATTATGTTTTGTATGGATCGATTTGAATCGAACGAAATTTAATTAAATTTTTATGCAAATATTTGAAATTTATACAAATGATATCTACAAAAACACACACAAAATATTCATATAGGCCCAATTTTTTATCTATATTCGATTATTATTGCTGTTAAAATTCCCGTTAGTTGATGATATAGCGTGCGGTGAAATTTTGGTGGAGGCGCCGGGCGAGAAATCATCATTAATACGTTTTAATAGGCGAATATTCGTATTTATTGATTCTAAAAATTTTTTTCGACGACTCGATAATATACAAGTCATCATATATTTGAGGAAAATTGTTGGCGACATGCAATAAAGCTATTAATAATTTTAACAAATGAAATTTAGATTCTTAAAACGTAATCACTTTTGTAGAAATACTTAATTATCGTTAGTAGTCGAAAGTTGAGATTGGTGATCATCTAGAGATTGTTTGATTGTCACTGGTTTCTCTCGATGGAGCTGAATTTGCGGCTGTCTTTCACTTATGATTTTCCACATAAATGTGGGAATCACGAAAAGTTCGATCGAATTTCGCTAGCTCAGGTGATTCTAATAACTTTTGATAAATCAGCCCTTTATGTTTAGGGTCGAATTATAGCTATTTATTCGTTATAAGAATATAATAGCGGAATTTAAACCATCATCCCTTAACAATATTCAACATTGTATTATATGTTGAGTTGCCTACTAACAATAATTGTGTCTGTACAACCGTAAAATGGCTCCACAATTACTTGTACACATTTATTCAATTCTCTCGTACTCTCATTTCAAGCAACATATATTTAAATATAAATGAATAGCCCAAGAAATAATCTACATCCTCTTCATGTTGATTTTTATTTCGTTTAAATTCGCATCTCTGTTATTCTCCATTTGTTGGAAAAGGATATAGGGATAATACAATGTTGTAGATGTTGGAATAAATCAACATTACTGTTAAATATAAAGTAGTTATAGTATTTTACCAAATTATTCCCGTGTATTATTTCAAATGGAACTAGGTCTAGTAAGCTGCCAGAAAAGGTGATTTGTTGATAGGAATTTATAGTCGTGGTTACACACCTTGCTGCGAATACATGGTAAATAAAGATGTATACATTGCCGCAGTGCATCAAATTTAACGATGCTTAACGGCCAGGACAGATGCTCATGCTGACAAGCATCTACTTCAACAACAGTAAACGAAATGTAAGAGAAATCGAAGCGACAACTACAAATTATTTTCAGTATATTTCTGAAAATAAGACTCAATTTTAGCTGAATCGAAACTAAATTGACAATTTATAGAATCCGTCTTAGACAGGTAAAAATCCAACTGTCATGATTTCTGTATATTTGTCCTTTTGAATTGGAAAAAATAGGGCTTTTGTGCATTTGAAATAAACATAACTTTTGATAATTTGAATACAAGACAAAATATTTCACTATTTGTGCTTGAATAAGAATAATGCCACGTGTCTAAATATATCTAGCACAATCCGCTTTGTTTAGTAAAGAATGTTTGACTCAATTGTGGTATTTCTTTACGGAATTTTATTGGAAAATTCCAAAAGCACGTATTAGAATTCCGGCCGCATCTGTCATATGCAAATCGTACAAAGACACGTTTTTCCAATTTTATGATATTTTTATTTGCAATTCGTATAGCTTTTAAAAACGATTTAAAATTGCTACAATCGAACACTATAAAATGATCTTTAACAACAACGATTTGATTGATTCGAATTTTCGACTAAGTAGACGAATCCATTTGTTCGTATTAGAATTTGGTTGGTTCGGTAATCGTAAAATGTGCCGAAATGGGCCTTGACGACGATCAGGTGGTCCTTAAAGTAATAACCACTCAAATTCGACGAGTTGATGTTGGAAACGTTAAATGTTTTCTAGGGTTTTTCCGAGAGGTGGAAATTGTGGTTTCTCATCAAACTTTTTTACATGAAGGAAAGGATTTTTTGTCGTTCACCGATAAAATCTATCTTTTTCAAACGAATTGCTTTGACCGTTTTCCGGGAAATATATTCCAAGAAAGGAGTACAATCTCTTTAATATTTGTGAAGCGCCCTCTACTTCCGTCAAAGCGTTACTCAGGAAAATATTCAACTGTACTCGTTGGAGAATAAGTTTCTTGGAAGATATCAAAGCACCCACTATTTCTAGTTATTTGAAAGGAATTCTTCTTACTTCCCACAATTTCTGTCTATTTTCCAGATATTGAAGCTTTTGCAACAATCAAAATTGAATTTGTAACTCGTCCATCGAGTCTATTCACGATTCGGTTGTCTATTATTCGGATGTTGAATTTAGAACGGCATTATGAGTTTGATCTGTCAGTCAACAATCGAGGCAAGAAATCGATTAAGACAAGACTTTGAGTCTCGAATAAGTTCGAATAATCGAACTGGAAAATTGTCGAGGATAAACTAAAAATTGATGAGCCAATTCGAAAACAACAACGTTCATTAATTCGAAAATACAACAATAAAAAAACCGATCCAGATCTCCAACAATTTGAATAATCAAATTAATCAATTTGATCAACAGAGATTTCGGCTAATTGGATTTATTTTGAAGAACAACTTAAGTAATTAGTATGCGAACTATAGTCGGATTGTTTTTCGGAATTTCCATGAAAATTGAGTCGTATTTTTCCAGTTCGACTATTCACTATTATCAAAAGCTTGTAGTGTTATGTAAATTTTAAAGGGTTATTCAAATTGGGAACAATCAACGATTTAATGTTGGACAATTATCAAAGACTTACCCAAGGATTCGCAACTAAATGACATTCAAAATAGACGTCGGCTCCTTCTTTGATATCTGATGCGTCAAGACCATGTCCTAATGTTAGAGTGACTTTGGGCGGATAAAGGACGCGCAACATCCACGTACGTTGTTGTTCACTATACGGAATTCGTTGATTAGAAGCTTTGCACGTTAAAATTAGACCATGATCGGCTGATGTTGGTGTGAATGGTAGTGTACTCGTTGTTGTATTACCATCGGCACTAACACTAACTGTACCACCTTCCAGAGATACACCATCCTGGAAAAATTTAAAAAAAATTGCGAAAATTAATTTCCAACCAATCGATTTCGATAAAATTTCTTGTTTGCAAGGCATAAAACTTGAAGACCCCTCCAGAAACGAATATTATAATCAAAACAAATCCTAGTTTATGACTCATAAATTCCCAAGCTATGAAGAATCGTCTTTTCACGTGGATAAATCAACACTAAAATTCCCATTACCTAAAAATGGAGTTTTGAGTGGTCTCCTTAAATTACAGTCAATTTGGTCGAATGGACAATATTCTTACGTAATTAAAGTCGTGCTCAATTTCTCTTATTATCCCAATGTTAAGTATGGCTCAAACTATCATCATCTCTTTCAAAAATTGATTAAAGTTGGAAAAAATCGAATCTTAGTGTTGAGGAAACTTCAATTTACGATTTAGAAAAATTTGAATTTCTTCTAAAAAAATTGGTGAATATTCCGATGTTTTGAGTTTGAATTTCGGACTCGGATTAGCGAACTATCACTGTATCGTTAATCTGTATTCCAACACCAGCAATAATTCTTAGTATTTCGAATTTTCAATATAGTTTCAAATCTTCACCGATAGCGACTATTCATTATAGCACAGATGTTGTAATTAGGGGTGACTATATATATAGGGTGTATTTGATACCGGCGACATTGGTTTTAGACAGGAATTATATCCATGTATCCACCCCTATTGTAGTGGTGTCCATTAGTTGTTGTCGCTAATTAAATATCCTTTACAGATAATCGACCTAATTATGACCAATATTCAAGTAGAACAACAAACATTATCAGTCGAATGGCCAACTAAATGTCGCATTGTTGACCAAATATTAGCTGATGGTTTACTAGAAACTTAACCAATTAAGCTATAGAGTGGAACGCTTATCTGTAAATTGTCAGTTTTTATTGTTCAACTTTGAAATGAAGCGAACTAGTTGGGAATATTCAATGGATACGTCAATATAATTCATATTAATAACGACTGTAATTGAGGACAGTTGTTGAGCCAACGGAAAAATAAATTTAATGTTTTAATATAAAATAACGAAGCATTGGAACATCTCAACAAAGAGAAATCTTCCATATTCATTAAATAATAAATGACGTTGAAGCATCAAAGAGAACTGAAAGACGGGGCCAAGCTTTGAATATCGTTATTGATCTAATGAAATAAATATTAGCGAAATTCTTTAAGATTCAAAGACTATTTGAATGAAGGATATTCTACATATGTAAATATATTTTGCTTCTTCTACAATCAATCTGACTACTGTAGAAAGCTCGTTTTTTGCTAGTTATATCGATACAAGCTCTAAATCTACTGAATTGTCGTATCTAGGCAACAGCACATTATCAATTTTTTACCGTAATAATAGCGTATCATTAACGTGAATGATAAACAATCTGCTATACGTAATCCGACATTATTGATAATCCGTAAATATCGGCAGAAAAAAATTTTTCATACTGAAAAGTTGCGCATTTTCAGAGATTAAACAAAAGTGAATGTTTACATTTAATATAATTTAATAAACGACGGCTTTTGAATAATTGAACGGTACATGAATATTATAAAAATTCACATAAATAATGATTATTTCAGTGATAAAATTTCAATTCGAGCCTCACAACGGATTATTGATGATTTGAAATCTTGAAGAAGGCTGAAATATGTGGAAAAACAGACTTGTGTTGGTTTTTTTTTTTGTGCACAATATAGCGGTTCGTTTTAGAGCAGCTCCAAGCGGTTTTCCATCGAAATTGCATTTTTCTCGTTTTGTTCCACCACACAATGCTCCATATTTTATGAGAGAACTCTTATAAAGTTGGAGGTGAAAGCCTGAACCTCACCTCTTTAAGAAATTCATGTTGTCGCTCGAATATTTTTTTACCATTCGAATTTTCATTTTATTCCGCCTTATAATTATACCCGGTTTTGTAATAATTTTAGAGCTTTGCCGGGATTTTATATAGGTTAGTTGAGCGGCACCATTTGTTTTTTTTGTCGGACACGCATCTTGCGTTGTTGTGCGTAGTTGCGGAAATGCTTTAAAACTCGACTATTGTAGCGAAAACCGGGAAATAAGCGATTCAAGCGCTTTTCTCGATGATTTTATTGTTTAAAATAACAAGTTGAGTCGAAAAAACTCTTCTATATTCTAGTCGTAGATGTTTTATTGTGACCTAATCAGGAATTGTTGGCGATCATTTTCCCGGTTGTTCTCTCCTGCTTTACAGACAAGTTCAATTTTAGCAGGAAATAGTGACAGGAACAGGGGGAATAAAGTAGAAGTAGACTTTTGACGGACAGTTGGTTCCGATAATTTTCACCAAATTGAGCTCGATTTAATTAAAACGAAGCGAAAAACTGTAAACTTTGGAAATATGGTTGGAGCGTGAATGAATTGGGGGGGAAAAATATCGTTATTTGAGATCAACATAAGAATTTTAAAGTATGCTAGGAATTTCCAGACGGGACAAAGATCGGACAACGGTTATGGAAAAATTGTAATGCGTAGACCGAATTCGATTTTATTGAACGCTTTGGTGAATTTTAATATCAAATACGAAATCTTTACGAGAATATCCAAAGAGATTTGTTGAGTGATTGTAGCACAATTCGTAAAAACAAAACCGTTGCAAAAATGTGAGTAAAGTCGTAAAGTTTTATACGAATTTCCTAGCAGTATCTCTGTTGTATTGAATGTTCTAGTTTTATACAACAATATAGGTATAGATTTTTCGTTAGATAGATGTTAGTACGTTTCCCAATCTGGCTCAATATGTTTTTATGTTTGGCAGTTAGATTAAATAAAGCGAATATACGGAGCGGGAATTTTCCACAATATACGAAATAAAAATGAGCATCGAATCGTACAAAATATTGGTTAAAATCAACCGGAAGTGCAACGAATCAAATGAAAATAATCTATCATGCATATTGACTGAAAAATTTCGAGCTTTTTCATCAGAAATTCCCGTCTTTTATGGCATTTCCAAGGTGACCTTTGCTATTCGACTGAAATTGTGACAAGAAAATAGCACGTACTGAGATGAAAAATACAACTAAAATAACGACCTATCTATATTCGATTATTATTGCCGTTAAAATTCCCGTCATTCGAGCTTATTACAATTGTTATAGCGTGTGGTGGAATTTTGGTGGAGGCGCCGGGCGAAAAGTCATCATTAATACGTTCTAATAGGTGAATATTCGTATTTATCGATTGTAAAACTTTTTTCACGATTCAATAATGATCAAGTCATCGTAGATTTGGAGAAAATCGTTTGTGACATGCAATAAAACAATTAATAATTTTGACAAACGATTCTCGAAGCGTAATTACTTCTGTAGATAAAATTATCATTAGTAGTCGGAAGTTGAGATTGGAGATAATCTAGAGATTGTTTGAATGTCACTGGTTTTGCTCGATAGAGCTGAATTCGCGGTTACGACTGTCAACAATATAAATAAATATTTTCCCAATTTATAGCTTCCAGTTAAATAATTTTCCATGTTTTCTATCTAGTTTGTTCAAGTTGTTTCGCTTTAATATTGTTTTGTGATCAATATAATTGAGA
>JAZBGZ010001074.1:6817-23159 GCA_037414795.1 Stenodera caucasica | reverse complement strand
TTATTTTGCATGTTTAATATTTGAACTTCAAGGCACTTTTTTTGATTTTTTTCAAATGTAACATACAGAATGTCCCAAAAGTGCCTCCCCATAGAAAATAGGCATGTGCCAACAGCAAAAGAGACTCGCAAATGACTAAAATATGTTTCACATTACCGAGTTATAAATGTTTCGATTCAACCAATCCCAGAAGCTCACCTCAGATTTTTTACTAATATTAGTGAAAAATCTGATAAGTTGCTAGACAACAAAAATTATAATTGATTGTGCTCAACTTTGATTGGTCTTTTCTCACTTATCACTTGAGATAGGACTTTTTCCTTTCAAAAACAGATTATTCGCCCAAATACTCCCTGTTTTCTCTGAGGAAGCAGTTCTGGGACATCCTGTATTAATAAAAAATTAAGACTGCTATTTAAAAACAACGTCATAACTTTAACAACAAATAACGTAACAGGATGAAAATGGTCATTCATTTAAAATCGCTCCACCTCTTCGAGATTTTTTCCATAATTTTGATTTTGACAAAGTTATCGAATTCATCCGTTACTTTTGATTCACACTGTATAGTAGACTTGGAGCAATATAATTTTTATTATTCGTTTTATTCATAAGCAGAAACTTTAGAATTAAATTCGAGCGATGTACAGAGGGTGGCTGCATTGCGACCCCTAAATCTCCTCATACTCACTATAAATCGCTAGAATCCACCCCTGTAACAATAATCCAATTGGAAGGTTCAATTATTTCGAGAAATAAAATCGCAACTATGAATAGGACTAATTTAAAACGGAACAAGGTGTATTCTTCGTCTTAATAAAATTGACCCAAGACAACGTTAATATACAGACTGATTGAAATTCGAGCGCCACCATAGGGATCTCAACTATCCTAAGTCCTAGACCGATGATTTAAATTTGCCAAAGTTGCTAAACTTTATGCTCTTCAATAATTTGTAAACAATTTTCAGGTAGATGTAGCGATATCGTGGAAAACTTTGAAAGACTAAAAAATCGGATTTTAGTTTTTTCACTTCCTCATTTCATATCGCTATTGATTTCCGGATAAATCGACTCGTTTTTGTCTAATTGATATCAATCTCTCTATTTCTTATTGGATTTTCACTTTATTCGAAAGAAATTTCTTTTCTCAATTCAACAATGTGTCACACATGATATTTTGTGAAAGTTAAGTGGAAAATATCTTAAAAATAAGATACTTAAGATACTCAATATCATCAAGTTACCTTTGATCTAATGGTAACCATGGAAACGTTTGACAAGCAATCCATTTTAATTGAGTTTTGTTTTGTGACGTAATTATTAATAAAGAAAAGTCTTATTTTTCAATCAAAAAAGAATGTTGCTTCTAATGTTTCCATGGTTACCGCCAGTTTAAAGGTAACTTGATGATATTAAGCTACCTTAAAATTATTATACTTAAGCTCAACTAAACTATCAAGTGTGGCACATTGTTGAATTGAGAAAGAAAAATGCTATCGAATAAAGTGAAAATCCAAAATGACGTCCATTAGAAATAAAGAAGTTGCTATCAACTAAACAAAAGCGAATCGATATATTTTTTTTCATGATATCGTTACATCTACCTGAAAATTGTTTGCATATCATTGAAGAGTATAAAATTTAGCAAATTTAAACCACAAGATAACTGAGATCCCCATGGTGGCCCTCGAATTTCAATCACACTGTAGAATATGTTGGACGAGAAAATGCGGCAATGCAGTCGAAAACTTTCCAATACGTTCATTAAATTAAACGTGATTGAATCCACTATAGAGGTCAAACTATAATCTAACAATCCCATTATGCGATATCAAATCTAATAAAATACGTAAATACGGGTGGATTATTAATTTATTTTGATCTAATTCAAAAATCAAGAGTCAAACGTTAATTATTAATTAACGCAATAAAATCGGCGTTAAATGAATCTGTTATCGAAGTAATATAATTCGTAAATTATGACGGTTCATTGATTTATATTCATTCATGAAAGGAATATTCAATTATTTTTAATCAGCTACATCTTTTATTTAATTATTCTATTTGACCCTTAGTTGTTCATAAATTTACATGGAATCATCGCCCCAAATATATAAATCACTGCAATTCCACTTATTCGTTGACTAAAATTAATTTTGGGGAATTTTTCCTGAAAAATTTAATGAATCTCGAATTTAGTTAGGCAAAAATTCCATTCAACTATACTCCAATTAAAGTTTCAGTTTAAATCAATACGGCTGTCGAATTTTCTAAAATTAATTTCACTATTTTTGTTTCATTCCAACAAAAGCCATTATGAAATGTTAATTAAAACATAGATTAACAGAACTGGTGTGTAATTATGTTTCGAATAAGTTCAACATGTAGGCAAGAATTCGAGGGCGAAAAGAGAAAAACTTCGCTAATTACACGAACAGAGTAAACTTTAATTAATTAGGAATTTGCGTTCATCAATGAAAAGTGAATTCGATTTCAAGCTTATTAGCAAATTTGAGCCATCGATTTAGCCTTTCACAGTTCAAATAAAACTGTATGTTTTTTTATTGAAGGGTGGTTATTTGCATGAAGATTAATTTGAACAACTTGCAAATATAAACCGCGAATTGTTCTACTGGCTCACTGAAAAACAAAAAAACGAGAAACAAGCCGAAATTACAGCCTTATTCGCCAAGTTACTAGCTCGGGGATTAGAGCGCGTGTACATCGAGACTTCCTCCAGCCATTTTCTTTCATTACAAGCTACAAAAAAAAAATGAAACGAAAATATGTAATAGGCTCACTTACAGCTTCCTTTCAGATTAATGTCACGATATTCGACTCGAGAAAAAGCCAAATTACACTTTTCTAAACAAAAAAAAAAAAAAAATCGAAACACAAAACAGAAACTGGACTAGAATTGGAATTTATGTCGTTGGAAATTCGAAAATATATATAGCCGTATTAATCAAATTTGGAAATCAGCATTTTAGATGGAAACATGAAGAAAAAAATTGAGATCAAAACAAAATTAATTAGAGTATCTTCTGGCGTTGTTTTTTGTGCTTCGTTTTTTCGTTTGTTTTTTTTTTTTTTTGTGGTCTTAGAGAAACCACAGTACCCGGCAGTTAGATGTGAATGTCCGAAACAAGTTTAAAACAGTTGCCTCGTCGATCGGTCATCAAATTAGACAATCAAAATTTCGACTCTTTTTCTAAACTCTACAATTTCCGTTATTATTCGTGGGATTAGAGATTAAGAAAAAACTTGATTTTAGTGAAAATTATTTCCAATTGGGCTAAAATAGAGGACAATTTTCGTTGTGTTTTTATAACAAGAAGCGATCGAATTTCCGGCAATTTTAAAATCGTAAATTGCTCAATAATAGCGTATCATTCGAAAATCGACTGCCGATTATCGATATAAAATAGGATCATCGAAAAAAAAAACACATTATATATGATAATAATAATAATAATTATTATTAAAATAAAATAGAACCTGTCTGCTCATAGGCTCTAGATTAACATAATATACGTCAGTGTGGGAACTGAGTTGTGAATGAACTTTTGAGGCCACTTTTAATTATCATCAACTCGTTATTAGATATGTGGATGTCTTTTCAAACACACAAACACATGCACACACCTAGTCTTGTGTCTCTATCCAAACAGGTAACGACAAAAAATGAATCAAAATGCAGCTCATACAGGCTGTCCTGAAATGATCGCGAAGATTCAGTTAGAAAATAATCAATCCAAATCCGGCCCACAGCTACGACACTGGCGAAATTTTCGGAAATATCTCAATTTTTGTTCACACTTCGAATTATATCGGAGACACTCCGTATATGAATATAAAAATTACAAAGTCGACTCGATTTCTCGTAGTTTCTCAACATAATTTCCGTTTAGTACGTTTAACGTTTTAACGACATCGATAAAACTTTAAGCATATTTCGATGAACCATTAAATATTGCCACTTAATCCACATATTAACGTTGATATAACCGCAATTTTTTTGATCGCCCCATTTCCACGATTATTATAAATCGGATAATAGTCGGGGTGGGGGAGAATTTTCGAAAATAACCACCTCCCGCCATGTAGTCAAATTATATATATATCAACTAGAAATTGAGAAAATTAACTGATGATTCGGAAAAGAAAATCCATCGAAGTTTCCATTTAAAACTTGTCCCCAACGAATTTCCTTCGAACTTTTACAACTTTATCGAGAAAAGTTTTTCTCTCTCTAGATATCTATAGATTTATCTATTATTATTTTTTTTTATTTTTATTGAATACAAATATTTAATAGCTGAACGAACAAACATTTGATTTGTCGTCCGTTGTGATTTATATTTTCTATTCATTAATGTTTCCTGTTACGTTATTTTTAGCGAATTATATAGTCGATTAATTTTTTATTTTTTTCTACAATTCTGTGAGACTTTCAAATGATGAGAATAAACAAATTGCAGGAGGTCCGCGACAACTAAGCGGGAGATGAGCACAATATTATACATGTGTTCATGGTATGTTTCCTAATCATGACCTTCATCTGTTTCGAAATCAAACCAAATCCAGACGACTTCGATTTGCACGCTATCAACAATTTTAAGGGTGAAATAAACTGATATAAAAGTAGTCGAATTTTGTGCGTTGGTCGAATTCTTGTACGTTCAGCTGCTTCTTTCACCTGTCTAGTCGGCGACGACGACAGGTGGACCTACACCAGATGATAAACAAAATCCCCCAACTTTTCGTCTTTTGATGGTATACAATTTAAAGAGATGCAACAAAATATTTGAACCGATCTCTCGCAGTTGGCTACAACCATCTATCTCGCTTTAACAACTATATTAACGTATTTGTTGTTTTCGTTGTTTATTATTCTTTTATTATTGTCGACTAACAGGTGATGGCGAAGTGTAGTCGGTCGACTTCGAGATTAACCGCTTTAGTTGCGGCTTCACGTGAAAGCTGAAAGCTTCAGTACGTTGTAGTTCTTTCATGAAACTAGCCGTTATACTTAACTAATGTGTGTGTGTGTGTATATATGTGCGCGTATTTGAATATTACTTAAGTACGATATTTCGTTTACGATGATAGAGAGGTGGTAAAGTTCAGTGGGTGATTGATCTTTTAAGAGCCATTTTCCATTCATCGATTGTGAGGATATCTTTGTGTTCATTCATAAAATTGAATGTGCTATAATAATATTGTGATTGTTTACCGAGTGTAATGTGAATTATGAAAATTTCAAATTCATGAATATGTAAATGTGATTGTTTTATTGTGAATGGGGAAAAATCTATGAATTCGGATTACTTTACAATTTTTTGTTAGACATGGACCACATCTGTAAGTTTCTAAGCGATTTTCGACCACATACCGAATCCAAAAAAAAAACACCACTTATAATTAAAGAATCGATATTAACGACATCTACTAATTTTTCCACCGGTTAATTAAAATACGAACTCCAAATCTATAACTAAGAAACTCCTCAAAACTTTGAGATAATAATTCATCCGTAGATTTGCGACGCTACGTTATTTGAATTGGTAATCGGGGTAATACCCGCATTTAAGGACTAGATCTAGTTTCATAAAAATCCAAACCGTTTTTTTGTTTTTTTCCTTTTGTTTTTTTATGATTATCGTCAGTTTAATTGGATAGTGGATGTGATGTTTCTTCGACGATGATGATGATCATCCTGCCGCCCTCTAGGCATCAATTGTCGAACCGGACTAGTGTTTTTTATTATCGCCGGATGCGAATCAGGTTTTGAAAACCCATTTCCGTTGTGGCTACTTTTTTACCATTTGATATCTACTTAGTTTAGCTCACCTGAGATTATTAGAAAAGTCGACTATAAATTTGTTTAGTAATAAAATTCATTCACGATTCAGATGAGACAAGTCGAAATTCATCCCCATTTAATTACATGTAAACAACGGACCAACAGGTGTACGGTCTGCATTGCGGCTAATTTGCGCCCCTCCAACTTATCGTTGAGAACCTAATGGGGATGTAATTTTATTTTATTTATATATACATATATTATATTAGAATTGGTGATAATCGTAATTTAGAATTTATGTTTTGAACTGAATCAGTGGCGTGTCAAAGTGTCGGAGATTTGCTGGAATCCGTTAAAATATGGCTCGGGAAATATATAACTATTCGTTTAAATTGAGAAGTCGGTTTTAGGTTAGAAGGCCAGGTATGTTGGTTGAATTTATTCCGGATTCCAGCTGGTCATTTTATCAGTTTGTTCTCCCCGATCCTTTGTTGGTTTTGTCCAAATAAAACTCAAACTTTGCTAGTTGTCAAAGGACAAAGTGAAAATTTGGAAAATCCACCAAAGGCATGTAAATATCATGATGCTTTGTTACCAAATCAAAGTACCTAAACTTATTAATAATAATGAATCAACAATGTTTTGATATATATTCAATAAGAGAAGAAAACGGTCGGGTTATTTGCAGTACAAATCCCTAAAGCTGTAAAAAGGCTCAGTGTCGCAGATTAGTCGATGTGTGTGTGTGTGTGTTTGTGTACAGTTGTAATTATGGTCCATATCCACTATTATAAAACATAAGTTCTATGTTTGGCTTGATTCCCTACATTGCCTCAACAAACAAACCCATCACAAAGATTTATCATCCCTTTTTGGAAATTATATAAACGGTATATATACGAAAATCTCAAGACCGTTCTCTCATTTTAGAAATTGCCGGTTCCACTTTAACAACATACATCCTGAATCGTTCTCAGGTTAAACATGATGTCGCTTCTATATTGTTACCAAAGTAGACTATGTTGCGATGTATTAAGCAATTAAGCCCACATCATTCTAATTATAAGCTGTGAGCTCTTATCATGTTTACACAATAATGCTATCAAGTATTATAGATCGATTTTTTCTAATTGAATCTAATCGAATCGATCACGCCAACAAATCAGCTGATATAAATAGAAAATGTACGTCTAGGGGATGATGCACCTGCTTCATTCCACCTGGGAGGTAGAGTGTGGTATTAACTAAATACAGCCTCTAGTTGTTTAGGGTTAATAGCTAGAGAATGTATGAACACGGTCAACTGGACAGGGTTAGATTTGCGGAACGTATGATTATTTATCTGTGAAATTGATCTAGTAACTAGTTTGGACATATGCCAACGACTATTACTACTAGTCCAACATTAATTTCGGACTAGGTGTCTTCATTAATTTATTAAAACGGAAATCTGAGAATCGTTAACAATCAATTCTGCAACATTAATTTTTAATCGGATAATCTCGATTGAATTTATAAGGAAATCGAATTTATTTGATTGTAGTTTATTTGATGATCGTCGCTTTGGCAATGGTCGACGCCCAACAACAGTACTTTAGGACACAACCGAGAGATGTCAAAGTTCAAGAGGGTGGCGAGGCTATGCTGGAATGCGAAGTGGCCAATTTGGCCGGACAAGTACAATGGACCAAAGATGGTTTTGCATTAGGTAAAAATTACCATATTTCTATTTATATTTGTGGTATTAAATTTGACCTTTTGTCAAAATTTCTAAAGTCACTTAGATTGACACAACGTTCTTGTACATTGTTAATTTCGGAATTATACCGTAGGGTTCTTGTCGGTGATTCCGGGCTTCCCTAGATACTCTGTGATAGGCGACCGTCGTCACGGCATATATAACCTAAGGGTGAGCAATGCCTCCCTTGAGGACGATGCCGAGTATCAATGCCAAGTTGGACCAGCCAGGATGCATAAAGCCATCAGAGCTAACGCCAAATTGATCGTCATATGTAAGTGTTCTTAATTAAATAATTGAATTTTATTCCATATCGGATCATTTAACCCGATTTTAATGAATCTTCTAAGTAATTGCAAATTTGAACTAATTACTAATTACGGTCTATTCCTCCATAGACGACGACGACGACGCGATAAATACGTAACGTGTTTTGTCCTAACCAACTATTCCTCATTAACTTAATTGCAAGATAGTTCCAGTAATTACGTTCAAACTATCAAAGATATCCATTTCGCGTAAATTATTTACAATGATAATAAAATTCATGATGTCGAAATTTTCGACCGATCTCAATAAACACGTGAGCTATGATGGTACCTCTATTACGTTTAATATTTCATCGGTTATAAATTGTAATTTTAAACCATCAAATTTCTTATTTTATCTACGAATTTATCAATGATTTAATTGAATTCAATCGATATTTCTTTTTCATATTTTTCAACATCACCCTGGACAATTGTCGAGACATTCTATTCGATGTTCGAAATAATTCAATATGAAATCTTATTGAGCAGAAATACGGACTTCTTTTTTTTATTTATTTATTTTATTTTCTTTTAGTTCGTTATTTCGCAAGCAGCACTGAATTGATATTGTTTATATTTATGATTTGTTTTCGGTTGGAAATAGGGGCTGTTTGTTTTCATTCTAGAATATATAAATGTGCTACGTATTAGACAACATAAAAATTTATTTCGAAAATTCAACCATTAAGAAAGCCATCTTGAACATTAATGCTCAGTCTACCAACATTGAGACACATTGGGAAATTCCCATCGGAATAAGGTACCATAATCTACGTTATAAGTACGCTTCAGTCCGTGTAATTGTTACAGTCCTACTACAATACGAGTAGCTGAATTATCATTAGAGACGAATTTTCAGTGCTTAAGTCCTGAAAAAAATTCCAACAAAAAACGATCATTTCTAAATTGAATCAATTATTCAACAAGATTTGACTTAATTCATTTCATCAAACGTACTAGGCTTAGATTCTGTTGTTTTTATTGTTGCTAGGTAACAGAAAAAAATCGTCACAAAATCAAAGCACCTTTGATAAATTGTTCGACATCCTATATACAGGCTGTCCGCTCTACAGCACCTGTAAATATCACGCCTCCACATAAAAAATTATAAACGAATTTTCATTGGTTATTTTTTTTTTGAAATTTTCTTCCATTTTTGTGCGAAAATATTGTCAAATTATATTGAAAGTAGAGACGAATCGGCCATGCTTATAGAACATCCAATTACAATAAATTTTCAATCAATACTTGTTTTTTTTGTATTATAGTTTTCGTTACTATGGTAACAATTATTTTATATTAATCAATCATTAATCAAATACACTAGAAATTGACGTTCATTCATAAAATTTGACGTGTTAATATACAGGTTGCTATAGTAACGGCAATTTCAACACAAAAAAAATCAAGTAGTCGATGAATATTAATTTGTTTGAAGTTTTACAAAGCCTACGCCGATTATTCTCTAATATCGATTTTTTTTGCATAAAATCGATACAAATTGTGATAAAAAAATATGCGAAACATACGTGATTTTAATGCTTTAATCATGAATCGATAAAAAATGTCGGATAAATTAAAAAGTTGATATCAATTTCCGGTAGTTCCGGTCTATTTATAGGAAATTTTCGGGGGCTTAAATATAGTGTGGATGTCCAAAAATTTCCTGTGGATCATCTGATTAATAGTCGAGATATTTACATGTATAGTCGAACAGTGGACACCTTGTATATTTTCGTTAGAAGATAGTTGCAATTTCTTTATACGATGATTATAGACGAAGAATTCGTTAAATGAATAGGGAATATGCTTTCTAGTAATGGCGTAATTTCTCAATTAGTCAATACAGATTTCGAGTACAATTTAAACAGAAGCACATTGTGCCCCATTGGTAATACCGAACAATAGACACATAATAGTCTGGATAACTGTCCCATAATGCCTTCCATATAAAGCCATTGTATTATCATCATATGCTATCTAGTGACGATTAGAATTCAGAATCTAACTCTCAACTAGATATTGTCTACCTTGTTACTAAAATCTTCACAATTTTGATCAAATCATTTACACTTTTATTATTATAAAGTTCAACCATAAACTAAAATAAGGCTTCTAAATCCAATCTAGATGCTTTATTGAACGTTGAATTTGTACAATAATGCAGTTTATACACGCGACCACTATAACTTCAATATAGTCCATTTAAAATTTAATTCGATATTGAAACGATCAATACACGTCTAGTACATGTTTCAGTCGATTTCATCGAGAAATAAGACCAAACGGATTTGTTCCTATTTAACTAAAAGCAAACGTACTATAAATCTACACTAGAAACAAAGCAAGTTGAGACACACATTATAATCGATTGCGTATTAGTTCTATCGACTCCTATAGTTCCTTGTCTGGCCCACGAGAGACTCGTATGTCCCCACTCCGCTAACCGAACAACCGACAAAGATAGCAAAACTTTCTCCATCTATAATTGTATTTAAAATGAGAAACTCATGTATGAGAATAGAGAAGTGCAGTGTAACTAGCTGTATATACTAAAACTTGAGCTAAACTTATGTTAGTAAATATTTAGTACAACACACTTCACTAATATGAACTATCGTAGAAGTCTCAAATCACACAACAATAATACTGAATTAAACTCGAATCGATACTTATAATTTCTATAGTTAATTAAATATTGTTGTGATGACGTGTGATTTTAGTGATTGTCGCAACATCATCTATTTCGTCTGAAATAAATTTCGATTCGGTTATCTTGACTTACGTCCAGTTTCTCCCTTAGTCACGTCTTTGGTCATCTGTAACATTTGCCCCCTTATTAGCTATAACAAGCCATCCCCCGAAAACTAAATGTGTTTCAAATGTTTTCTTGTTCTATTTTCTCTCCAATCTACCATCTTTTTATATTGAAAGGATATTCGATAAAATTTATTTATATTGATGATAATAATGAAACATAACGACTACTTTATCATTACAAATAACTACCTAGATTTATTATTATATTCGATCTTTGAATTAATTTGATCGATCTCGATATTTATCAATGAGGATTTGTCGAAATCAATTTCAAATACTAACAAACTCATTAGTTCGATATAATCAAATAGGGAGTTTAATTGGTAAATGCCAAAATGGAAGTCAATTCGACCACAAATACAATAGAAATATAATAGAAAATCCATCAATATTGCACATTTGCAATTAAAACAATTGAATAATGCATCCCGAAATTAATTTATTTTAATCAAAAAAAAAATCTGCATCGTTTCAATTCGTAACGATTTGATCTCCGTCAACTAAGGCTCGTTCCGCATCAGAAGTACATGACTTGAGTCATTAGGGTGTGTTCGGAAAGTACAATCCAATCATGTCGAAGAGTGAGATTTTTCTGTCAATTTAATAGCCAATTGGTATAATTGTTGTTGCTTAGCAACCGTAGTCGATTAAGATTATTGGTTGATTTTGTCAGATTGTAAGATAATACTTCTCAATTTTAATGGGGTTTCAACTTATCCCAGAAATTTCCGTTTATTCCATTATTCCATCTCCCAAGATTTGGGTTAATGACTGAACCGGATGGAATTGAGTTTGCATTATTAATGATGATGTTGATGATTTTAGTGAATGTTTTGACATAAAGACGTCAACTAAACAGGTATTTCTCCATTCCATATTGTTTCAACGAATTTATTTGTCAAATCCAATTGAATTATTACGTTAACCGCATTCCTAACTCTAATGGTTATTAATATCTCGTTATATAGGAATCGGTTTATTTCTACTTGTTGCATTTTCCGCACCAGTAGACGACCGAATTATAATTAATTCAAATTTTTTTGTTTTTGTTAAATCCGAGATAGAAATGAAATTAGTTTTGAAACATTTACAATGAAAGTTTCAGCTGTTGCCTTAATTCTTATTTTTCCATTTTATTAAACTAGCTACTTAGAATTAAACGATTTAAATAGAAATTAATTGTGTTGGGGGCATTGTGACGTTTCAGGAAGACACCTATTTAATTAAAATTGAAATGAATCTCACCGTATAATCGCTAGACGATTTGAAAAATACAACCAACATAAAATATCGTTAAATTCACAAAAGTGGAGGTCTTTTTCGATCGGATGTCCGGTGTAACACGGATTCAAGACTTCACATTAATTCTAAATTGTATAGTATAGATTCACCCTCTATTGTGTTAATATTTGTATTGGCCACTTTCGTCGATATGGCATAACCTGAAGCCTTTACTATACGTTACGTGAACCAAATCCAAAATCACCCACTTTATTAGTTTACACATCCAACATTGTCTTTGTAGAAGTAGACTATTCTATGTCGCATGCCCGGATTAAAAGAGAGAAAGGCAAAAGAACGAGATTCCGTCGTTCTAGTACGTGCACTGAATACAGAAAACCAATCATTATTAGTTGTAGCCTTTATCTTTCTCTTCTGTTAATATATATATAGTTGTTTTTCAATGTGAAAATTTGACCGGTCACAAACTCCTTTGTCATTTTAAATATCATCAACACTTTATTACCGAATTTGATTTTATTGTTTTTTATACAGCACCACCTTCATCAGTTGAGATACTTGATCATCGTCACAATTCGAAAATCGAGATCAAAGAAAATCAAGAATTCCATTTAGAATGTCGTGTAAGAAATGCTAAACCGGCAGCTAAAATCGTCTGGTATCGTGGCAATGTTGAATTAAATATTCGTAAGTTAATCAACCTATTCCATATAAATTCGTTGTAATTTTATTGTTGATTTTAGCAAATCGTGAAGACCAAATTGTCGAGATTCCTGGCAAAAACGGCGATAGACGCGTTATACGCTACGATACCCATTCGAAAATCTCTCTAAAACCAACAGCCGAAGATGATTATGCTGAATATACTTGCGAAGCGCGACATGAAGCCTTATCGCCGGATATTCCCATGAGAGCTACTGTTGAACTTAGTGTACTTTGTACGAACTTTTATCTCATTAAAATCATGAAATCATTTGCTAAATTTATTATTGTTGTTGTTTAATAATTGTAGATCCTCCAGGTTTGCCGTATATTGAAGGCTATACGGAAGGTGAGACGATACGTCGGGGCCAAACTGTCGAATTAGTATGTCGTAGCCGAGGCGGCAATCCGCCAGCTCAATTAATTTGGTATAAAAACGGCGAACAAATCCGCATGGCTTATCGTACACATGGACGTGTCTCTGAAAATATTTACGCTTTCACCGCCGAGCCTAGCGACAATAAAGCCCGATATAAATGCGAAGCTAGCAATATAATGTCGAAAGCGCCGTTAAAAGCGGAAGTCGATGTCACTGTTCTTTGTAAATTTCCCAAAATAATCAAGCAAACACACAAATTGATTCGATTATTTACAGTTTCACCGGCCCATGTTACGATATCGGGCCCGACTGAAGCACGAGTCGGTGATCCAGTCCCATTAACATGTACAACAGCCAATTCAAATCCACCAGCTGAAATAAAATGGATGGTAGCTGGACGACAAGTAAGAAATGCAACTTCACGTACAATTGTCTCACCGGAAGGTGGTTGGATAACAACATCGAATATAACAGCAGTTGTTGAACCGAATCGACGTAGTTTAGTTGTTATTTGTCATGGACTCAATATGCAATTAACCGAAAATGTCGTCTCAACTCACACTATTAACGTATTATGTACTTTATTACCAACAATAACCGACAATAATTGTACTGATTAAAATCGATTTTAGATCCACCAAGTCCACCGTTTATTCACGGCTATACACAAGGCTCCTTTATACCAGCTGGTACAATACAAAAAATCTCTTGTACATCAACTGGTGGTAATCCACTAGCTGCACTTACCTGGTATAAAAACGATAAGAAAATCAATTCGATTTTGAAAACCACTGATAAATCGGTAACAGCCGAAATTACAATTCTCACAAATGTTACCGATAATGAGGCGCGATATAGATGTGAAGCGGCAAATTCAGCTACCGAAATTCCACTATTCGAAACAATAACAATGAATGTTTATTGTAAGTTAAATCGATCTATTTTCACAATTCTATATAATACAATTAATTGTAGTTCCACCGGATCATGTGAAAATACGTAAAGAACCAAATGAATTACAACCGAATGAAACGGCCACATTGATTTGTGATTCAAGTTCGAGTAATCCACCAGCGAAATTATCTTGGTGGCGTGAAGGTATTCCCGTTCAAAATCTATATAATACAACTAAACCCGGTCTACATGGTGGTACAGTTTCAACAATTGAAATGAAATTAAATATAACTGAACAAATGAATAGTATTGTTTATACATGTCAGGCAACAAATGATGCCCTACAACGATCCGTTCATGATGCTATAACTTTACAAGTTTTATGTGAGTTTATTTTCATAAGTTTCCATTTTGTACCAAAAACTTTATACTATATTATATCATGATTTTAGATAAACCGGTCTTTGACCCGGATAATGAACAATCTGTAACTGGCGTAGAAAACGAGCCCTTAATTATTACATTGAAAGCAGATGGTAATCCCCAGAATATTGCATATACATGGACGAAAGATGGTCTACCGATAGTCCAAAGTTCATCTAGTTCCGGTATTGAACGCATCTTATCCGATGGTCCTATTTTAAATATAACGAAATTAAGTCGACACGATGCCGGCATTTATACGTGCGAAGCATTAAATTCCCAAGGGAGTTCTTTAGCTCAACTCAATATCACCGTACAATGTATTGATTTAATCAACATAAAATTCAATTAATCAATTGAATTGTTTTATAGATTCAGCAACGATTATAGCGATTAGCGAGAATATCATTGTTAATCCGAAAGAAGATGCGACTTTATCATGTACAGCTGATGGAAATCCATTGGGTGATGATACGATCAGTTGGAAACGGGACGATTTTCCCGATTTCAATGCACGTACATCAATTATGTACGATAAAAATGGCACGTCCTATTTGCGAATAAGCAGTGTAACTCGTGAGGATCTCGGCAATTTCATTTGTACGGCCAATAATGGCGTCGGTAATGCTACCAGTCGGGAAGTCATGCTAATTGTTAAACGTAATTCGCGAATAATTAGAAATTAAATTAATACTATAATTAATCTAATTTTTTTTCGTAGATAAACCGGAAATTGACGGCCATCCGACTCTATTGAAATTCGCCAGTGATGCCGGCGATTCCGGCAAATTGATTTGTCGTAGTCAAGCATCACCGTTAGCTAGATATTCATGGGCTAGATCTGGATCGCCTATAACAGCAAATACCACCGGGAAATATTACACAACTTTCCGACAAGTATTCGTTTTAAATTCGCAATTAATTTCTCAATAATAATAATTATTATTATGTTATAAAATAGATTGATGCACTTACTTCGGAATCCGTCCTCTATATAACCCATGTCACATCTTCCGATTACGGTAATTACGAGTGTGTCGCTAGAAATGAGTTGGGATTTGCGACAATTTCACCTAGATTAGAAGTAACATCGGCGCCGGATACTCCAAGTCAATTGACCGTTTTAAATGTGACACACGATACAGTGACTTTGAGTTGGACACCCGGTTTTGATGGTGGTATGAAACCATCTTATCGGATACGTTACCGTCAAGTCAATGAAGACGGTTATAAATACGTCGATGTTCTACCACATAATATAACTAAATATCGGATAGATGGTCTAGATGTGAATACACAATATGTTTTTTCGATAATGGCAATGAACAAACTTGGAAATAGTAAATATATGCCTGATTTATTATCAGCGAAAACTTCAAGTGAGTCTCTTGTATTTATTAATAATTTCTGTGGTAACTATTTAGCTTGTTAACTAATTGGTGTGTGGTTATTGATTTTTCTTACTAACTCCAAAATTAGATAAGGCACCTCCTTCATATTCGTCGCCTAGTTTAGACGAAAAAAACCTGAAAAACTTCCCCGGCTTCTTGATTATTATTGGTACAATTGTTGGCACCTTACTAATTTTAACCAACGTTCTACTAATTGGTTGTTGTTTGCACAGAAGATCAAAGAAACGTGTCGCAGGTAATTAATTTTTGTCAATTTTTTTTGTTTGTTTTATTTTCTCTATAGTGTTTACCGAACAAATTGAGAAAATTATACCGGAAGATTTGCTAGAAAAACAAGATTTACCAAGGATCGTTATCATTAGCGTTTCAGTTATTGGTGTTTTTCTTTTAATTATCAACATCGGTTTGGTAGCTGGTTGTATGTTGAAACGGCGAACTAAACGAATTAGAGGTTTGATGAATTATCGAATATTTCCCAATTATAACATAATCGAATTTTCTTAACAAAAATTGTTCGTTTTTGTTTGTTTTATAGAGCAAAGTAATCAAACTAGTAAATCGGCAACGATCGAAATGTACGCACCAAGCAGCTATAATGACACCGTTACAGGTG